>CAUYTI010059778.1:0-78779 GCA_963575145.1 Galago senegalensis
CATAGCCACCTCCTCTGTCCCCACCATAGCCACCCCCACTTCTGTCTCTACCATAACCACCCCCACTTCTATCTCCACCAAAACCACCACTGCCACTTCTGTCTCCACCATAGCCACCCCCACTTCTGTCTCCCCCGTAGCCTCCTCGGTCTCCACCTCTGCCCCCACGACCTCTGTAGCCCCTCTCTCCACCACCGAAGCCTCGGTCCCGGAAATCTGCAAGGTAGAAAGGTAAACCAGTGAGGCCAGAAGAACAATAGAAAGCCTCATTAATGCTAGTCAGAAGATAAGTACCAGGCAAATGCTATTAAAGGGCTGACCCACCTCCTCCAGAGGGACGAGAGTCTTCTGGTCTAGGCTCATTGCACTGATTACAGGAATTCCTTCGAGCAAAGTTCATATTACCACATGACCTGAGAAAGGAGAAAATAAAATGCTCCTAGATAATTTCCAATAAATTCAGAACCCCTTCCTGCACCCTTCAACCCCAATCCCAAGCCTTACTCCCACCAAAGTAAATGGGATACTTACGGATTAGGGCAAACCCAGTCCCCACTTTTGGGATCTCCACCTCTCCCCTGAAAGCCTCCACGACCTCTATATCCTCCACGGCCTGGGGGAAAAGGGAGAAAAATCAGACAAAGGAGAGGAAAAACACTAGATGAAAAAAATAAGAAATAAGCCCATTGATACCTAGCAACCTCCACAAAATCAACCCCTCATAGCAAGACTTTGTACTTCTTTGATTAGGGTTTTTCCAACATAAAACTCTCTTGCAAATTTTTAATTTCCTATATTTACTTGGTAAATATAATGAGAATATGAGAACAGACTCCAGGCACACATTACAATGCAAATAATGTATTAAAAAAACTTCCAAGTCCACTTTCTACAATACAGGTTTAGTATCCTTTATCCAAAATGTTTGGGACTAAAAGTATTTCAAATTTTGGATTTTTCAGATTTTGAAATAACTGCATTATACTTACCAGCTAAGCATCCCAAATTTGAAAATGCAAAATTCAAAATGTTTCAATGAGCATTTACTGCCTATGAACATTGTATCGGCACTCAAAAGTTTTTAGATTCTGAAACATTTCAGATTTTGAATTTGGGATACTTAACCTGTATCCTACCTACTTAGTTTGAGAATCTTAGTGATAAAGGTTGAGAAGGCAAATTCCAATTGATCGAACAGAATAAAGAAGCTGATAGTAACTGCATCAGGGACCTTAAAAATTGATCCTATTAACTATTATAACTCATTAGGTAATGTTAAAATAGTTGCCTCATCTTTCCCAGGTTAATGATAAAACTAGTATACAACTTTCCAAAGAGATTTTTGCAACTGTCTCCCACTACTTTTCTTAGCTATTATGACATCTCGTTTGCCTAATTTCCTATTCAGTATCCACTCTCATTTTAAGATAGAAGGAAAAAGACCCAGGGAGCGAAAGGGAACAGAACACGAACTTAAATTCAAACCCTCTGAATAGTAACAGGCCTATGTACAGCAAAGGTCTTACCTCGCCGCCCACCTCCACTTCCACCTCCTCTCATGAATTCAGGTCTTCTGGTAGCAAAGGACACTTTAATGATGTTGCCATGGAATTCTTTTCCTAATGAAAAAGAAAATGGTTTTAAAGAAATGCAATTCCACATGTCCACCTCCCAGCGAAAACTATCTTGGAAATTTTCAGTTTCAGAGGAATAACTGACATGTCCTCGTAGAAATTCAAACATACTAGTATTGCAGAGTTGAGGTAATTTTAATGTGCTACATTAAGTGGCACATGCCAGGCACAGTTGCTCATGCCTGTAATCCTAGCACTCTGGGAGGTTGAGGCAGGTGGATTGCTTGAGGTCATGAGTTTAAGACCAGCTTGTGCAAAAGTGAGATCCCGCCTCCACTAAAAACAGAAAAACTGAGGCAAGAGGATCGCTTAAGTCTGAGTTGGAGGTTGCTGTGAGCTATGATGCTAGAGCACTCTATCCAGGGTGGCAGCTTGAGACTGTCTCAAAATAAATAAATAAATAAATAAATAAATAAAATAGGCACAGTACTGAATAGAGATCTGCCAGTGAGTAATATTCTACTAAGTTTTAAAAAAACACAAAAAAGCTAGGCATGGTGGCTAATGCCTATTAGCTACTCAGGAGGCTGAGGTGAAAAGATCACCAGAGCCCAGGAATTCAAGACTAGCCTGGGCAACACAGTGGGACCCCACCTCTAAAAAGTTTTTTAAAAAGAGGTTGAGCATGGTGGCTTACATCTGTAGTCATCGTGTTCTAGGAGGTAAAGGTGGGAGGATTACATGAGGTCAGGAGCTTCAAGACCAGCCTGATCAAGTACACCCCATCTCTACCAAAACAGAAAAACTTAGCCAGGAATGGTGACATGCACTTGTGGTCCAACCTACTTGGGAAGCTGAGGCAAGAGTATTGTTTAAGCCCAAGAGTTTGAGGTTGTGGGCGGTGCCTGTGGCTCAAAGGAGTAGGGCACCGGCCCATATGCTGGAGGTGGTGGGTTCAAACCCAGCCTCTAGCCAAAAACTGCAAAAAAAAAAAAAAGAGTTTGAGATTGTAATGAGCTACCTGGGTGAGGGAGTAAGGAAAAAGAAATCAGGGCACATTTTCTCCCATGCTTACAAAAAAACAAAACTTAACCCATATTAATATTTTTACATGAAAAAAGCCAACTATAGAACAACATGTGAAGTATGCTATCATACTGTTTTTTTTAAAGGGAAGGTAGGTGTGTACACCTGCATGTGTACCTATATACTCATACATAATTTTATATACGTACTGCCCACTATATTTACAAGGGGATACAAGATCATTAGGCCTTAATGGCAGAAAAGAAACTCATTTATCATACCCTTGATATAATTTGAAATTTTTTTTACCAGATGCAAATAGTACCTTTAAAAATAATGTGTATATATGTGATTACTTACATATACATACATATAAATGTATTCTGCTACCCAAGGACTTTGGGAATTTTTTTGCCCAAGGACCAAGGAATTTTTTTTAACTTTATTTAAACAAGAGAATATATGTATAAGGAAACACCCTCATGGATTCATAAATGATTATAAATCCAGGAGCCTTAGCTCCCTAAACAAAGCCCTAATTATTATAGCTGGCAACTTCCTATGGTGTCAGCTGTTACAACAAATACTTTGCCACAGGAAGTTACTCACAGATCAGTATTCTAAAAGACCTGGTAAGACAGGAACTATGGAGTTATATTTAAAAGGCTCATATGTCTTCTGGGCAAAATTCACAATAATTTCTGAACATACCATAAACAAAAGGAGACCAGAGGTTCACAGAACTATGAAGAAGCAAAAAAGTAAAGAAGAACAGACTTAGCCTTCAAGAGCAAGGTAATGAGGCCTGACAAATTAGTGCAAAAAAGTAAAGAATATGAAGGTGGGAACAGATGTGGTATCACCACCTCATCTTTGTAAACATAAAGATATTCAATTTTGTTTAAGAAAGCATAGGTAGGCTCAACGCCTATAGCTCAACTGGCTAAGGCGCCAGCCATGTACACCTAAGGTGGCGGGTTTGAATCCCCAGCCCAGACCCGCCAAACAACAATGATGGCTGCAACCAAAAAACAGCCGGGTGTTGTGGCGGGCGCCTGTGGTCCCAGCTACTTGGGAGGCTGAGGCAAGAGACTCGCTTGAGCCCAGGAGTTGGGAGGTTGCTGTGAGCTGTAATGCCACGGCACTCTACCCAGGGGGACAGCTTAAGGCTCTGTCTCAAAAAAAAAAAAAAAGAAAGCATAGGTAAGTAAATGGAACGGACAAGCGTATGTAAATCCAGTATAACACTTTGGAGACAACAGAGCCAGTCTGACTGAATTTGAATCCTGACTCTGCCACCTACTGTGATCTTGGAAATTACTTAGCTGCCTCAGTTTCATCATCTGTAAAATAGGAACAACAAGGCATGTCTCATAGCACTACTATGAAGACTAAAGAGAGTTAATGTGTAGTAAAGCTCTTAAAATTGTGCATCTTTTATAAACCATAGTAAATATGCAGTAAGTTTTAATTATTATTATTCTTTAAATTAGGGTACAACAAAAACAATAAATTTAAAACATCAGGAATTAACTGTGTTAAAATATTAAATAAAAAACCCATAAGACAAAACTAAATTTGGAGTACCATAATGAACTTTTTATTTATTTTTTAGAGATGAGGTCTTGCTTTGTCACCCAGGCTTAAGTACAATGGCACAGTCATAGCTCACAGCAATCTTAAACTCCTGGGCTCAAGCAGTTCTCCTCCTTTAGACTCCTCAGTGGCTAAAATGATAAACTTTAAAAATATATTTTAAAATACTGGAAGGAAAATTAATAAAAAAATAGTATCAGTGGCTATCTCTGAGTAGAGGCCTATGAATGTTTTATTCATTTCTTTTATTTTCTATATTCCCCTGTTTTCATACTATTTCTTCTAAGTACATTTTAACTTTGTATTTGAATAAAAATTAATCTAAATTTAAAAAGAACAGAAATGCAACCAGGCCAACTCTCTACACCTACACTTATATCAGGGTGGCCTCATACACAGTATGAAATAAGAAACAGTCTAGACCAAAAAAGATAGAGCTCATCTCATTTCTAAAGGTACATAAAAACGTGGCCTGTATTCTTCCTATTATCTCCAAAAGTAAACATGAATATAGCCACTGTCTCCCAGAATACAGTATGGCTTTCAGACTAAAAAACATTTACCCAAACTTCATGTTGAAAACTATACAAATGAGGTATACCATCAAACCAGTCAATGGCTGCCTTAGCTGAAGGGGGGTCATCAAATGACACTGTTGCTTCCCCTTTTGGCTTCCCTGTGTCCTTGTCTGTGTAAAGATTTATCATTGGTTTTCCAGTCTTCTTGTTTGTCTGAGGGAAAACAATTAGGTGTTAGCACTTTAAAAATAAGTGATCCTGCACCATTCAGATTATTAAAGATTTATTTTTTAAAAAGGAATTCACAGATTTCAATACTTGATATTTTAAAAAAAGGGTAATTCACACATCGGTACTATAAAATTCTATTTACCTCCTACAAAAATGAAGTCAACTGTAGGTTTAGACAAGAAAAACTCTCCATGCTACAGTAAGTGAAAACCAAGCAATAAAAGTAACATAGGTTGTTTTATCTATGTATAATTTCTCTAAACCCACAAAAATTAATCAGATGTTTCACTGTAAGTATGTACCCAAACATAGGTTAAAAAAGATAAAAATACAAGTATGAGAGGCTCAGTGCCTCAGTGGCTAGGGTGCCAGTCACATATACCAGGGCTGGTGGGTTCGAACCCAGCCCAGGCCTGGTAATAACTACAACAACAACAACAACAACAACAACAGGCTTGGTGCCTATAGCTCAACCAGCTAAGGCGCCACCCACGTACACCTAAGGTGGCGGGTTCGAATCCCCAGCCCGGACCCGCCAAACAACAATGATGGCTGCAACCAAAAAATAGCCGGGTGTTGTGGTTGTGGCGGGCGCCTGTGGTCCCAGCTACTTGGGAGGCGGAGACAAGAGACTCGCTTGAGCCCAGGAGTTGGAGGTTGCTGTGAGCTGTAATGCCAGGACACTCTACCCAGGGGGACAGCTTGAGGCTCTGTCTCAAAGAAAAAAAAAAAAAGTGATGGCAGCGACGCCTGTGGCTCATTGAGTAGGGCCCTGGCCCCATATACGGAGGGTGGAAGGTTTCATCCCTGCCCTGGCCAAACTGCAACAAAAAAATAGCAGGGCATTGTTGCAGGCGCCTGTGGTCCTAGCTACTTTGGAGGCTGAGGCAAGAAAATCGCCTAAGCCCAAGAGCTGGAGGTTGCTGTAAGCTGTGATGTCACAGCACTCTACCGAGGGCAACAAAATCAGACTGTCTCTAGTGATGGCACATAAGAAACACTCCTATTCTTTAGCAACCTGGGATTGTCCCTCCTTTGAAACCTTACCACTATGAGCACATAAACATAACCCAAATCAATAATCCTGAGGTCGCTGTGATCTTAATAAGGAAAGCGGTATTAACCTAGGACAAATGAAAATCAAGGGAAAGGGCCAGAAGGACCGGCACACACGTAAATGTTAAATTGAAATTGGAAAAACAACGATTTAAAAACCCAAGGAGGTGGGCGCCGGCCCACATACGGAGGGTGGAGGGTGGTGGGTTTGAACCCGCCCGGGCCAAACTGAAACAACAACAAAAAAATGAGCTGGGCGTTGTGGTGGGCGCCTGTAGTCCCGGCTACTCGGGAGGCTGAGGCAAGAGAATCGCCTAAGCCCCAAGAGTTTGGAGGTTGCTGTGAGCTGTGACACCACAGCACTCTACCAAGGGCGATAAAGTGAGATTCCATCTCTACAAAAAAAGTAAATAAATAGGCTCGGCGCCTATAGCTCAACCGGCTAAGGCGCCAGCCACGTACAACTAAGGTGGCGGGTTCGAATCCCCAGCCCGGACCCGCCAAACAACAATGACGGCTGCAACCAAAAAATAGCCGGGCGTTGTGGCGGGCGCCTCTGGTCCCAGCTACTTGGGAGGCGGAGGCAAGAGACTCGCTTAAGCCCAGGAATTGGAGGTTGCTGTGAGCTGTAATGCCATGGCACTCTACCCAGGGGGACGGCTTGAGGCTCTGTCTCAAAAAAAAAAAAAAAAAAAAAAAAAAAGTAAATAAATAAATAAAAATAAAAATCCAAGGAGAACAGAGAGGTAAATCTTTTTTTTTTCCTTAATAGAGTCTCATTCCCGTCGCCCTCGGTAGAGTACGGTGGCGTCACAGCTCACAGCAACCTCCAATTCCTTGGACTTAGGCGATTCTCTTGCTTCCGCCTCCCGAGTAGCTGGGACTACAGGCGCCCGCCACAATGTCCGGCTATTTTTTGTTGCAGTTTGTCCGGGGCCGGGTTTGAACCTGCCACCCTCAGAACATGGGGCCGACGCCCTACTCACTGAGCTACAGATGCCGCTCCAGAAAGGAAAATCTTAAGGGGGACCTAGAGACGTTTTCCCGAAGGATCAAGAGAAGGGCTTGGAATGCTAACACAGATCCCTAAGTTACAAAAACAAAATAGTAGAGCTGGAAAGAGCTCTTCAATCAGTCTTGCTATACACCGCAGCCTGAGATCCACTGAGTTGGAACGGTTTACTCAAAGCGAAGAGATAATAGGGCAAAGGAAAACGCCTGGAACACCAAGACCAGCATTCTTTCCCACTCCCTACACGTTACACGCTGTCGGGCGAGAGGACGAGGAAAGTTGTCTGGAGCGCTCCCATCATTCCCTCCCTCAACAGTTTTTCAGCGCTTCCCAAACGCCAGGCGAGCCGCTGAAGACGCGGTTGATTCAGACAGAGACGTGATCTGACAATAAAAAGGGTGACTCTCACCTGTCTTCGACGATCTGAGGGATAAAAACGACCTAGCTTTGCCTGGGCTTTCCCAGGTCTGTTCCTCGGCCCCACGAGATGCTGCGATTGAGAAGACGCGCCCGGCGACACGCGGCAGTTAGGTTATCTCCGGGGGCAGGCTGTGAGACACAGACGCTGACAGAAAATTGAATGATACTTCTCACTTTTAAAAGGAGGGGGGTGATATTTTCCAAACAAGTGCTCATAACTCTTTTGATGGCCCCAAAAATACTGGAGCCCGAACCCTGGGCTCGTGAGAGCCCGCAGGAACACCGCCAAAACGCCCGCGCAGCTCACCTTCCCGCCGGGATCGTCAGAAGACACAGGATTGTGAGAAGACACGGGATTCTGTGCGGCACCACACCTTCCGGTTCCCGCCGGAAGTTTTTCAAATAGCGGAAGTCCCGCCTCTCTACTGCCGGACCAATTTAGCAACCAGCTGCCAACCCCCGGGGCAGCGGTTAAGGGGCGGAGCCAAGCTGCAAGTAGACTGGCTGCAGCCAGAGGTTGCAGACGGCGCTGGGCGTGAGACCTGTTCTTCGTAGACGTGAAAGAGGACTTATTTTTTAGTGCTGTGTTTTTTACGAAGCACACTACACTCTGAATTTACAGATACCGCCAAATAAATTGGAGTGTAAAATTAGGGAAATTTTGTATGTTGTTAGTCTAAGTTAGAAATGAAGATCAAAACCCCTTGGAATTGTTAGGAGATACCAAAAAGCAGCTTCCGGAAGCTGAAGACCCCAGCAAGGTGTTGAAATGAGTGTGCTTTCCTACAGATCCACCCCAAAATGAGCATAGATTTTACTAGATGTTTGCAATAGGAAGAAAAGCTGGACTCTTTAAAAAATGTGAAAGTCTCATCATCTGTGGCTGAGCTTATTGGTCACCAAAGATCAGATTCTGAAATTGTTTAGGGACTTCTTTTCTTTTCTTTTCCTTTTTTTTTTTTGAGACAGAACCTCAAGCTATCCCCCTGGGTAGAGTGCTATGGCTTCACTGCTCACAGCAACCTCCAACTCCTGGGCTCAAGCAAGTCTCCTGCCTCCGCCTCCCAAGTAGCTGGGACTACAGGCGCCCGCCACAATGCCCGGCTATTTTTTTAGACACAGATCTTGCTCAGGCTCAGGCTGGTATCCAACCTGTGTCAGGCCATCTACCTGCCTTGGCCTCCCAGAGTGCAAGGATTACAGGCGTGGCCCCTTTCCATTCTTAATCTGCACAGTCTGATGTCTTTTGCAGTGGTTCCAGAAGGACTGAAATTAACTGCTACAATCACAGTCGACTCCACAATTTACAGTCCCGTAACAGTACTACAGAACACAGTACTGTCTGGGATTATAGGAACAGAAACCAGGTCATAAATATCAACAATAGCGATTTACTTTTTACTATTCACCTATTTTGATAGCACATTGTGCTAAAGAGGTTTAAAGTAGGGGTTGCCTCTATCAGTTTTCCTGCTACTGTAACTGAATACCACAATCTGGGTAACTTATTTAAAAATATATATATTTATTCTCAGTTCTGATGGCTGAGAAATCCAATATTGAGGGCTTTGTTGCTGAATCAAAGGCATGGTGGAAGGCATCACATGGGGTAGGGAGGAAGAAAGGGAAAAAAGAGCCCACATCCCAAAATAAATAATCACTATTGGATAATGATGTTAATTCATTCATGAGGGCAAAACGCTGTGACTGAATCTCTCTTAAAGTGCCCACCTCTTAATATTGTTACAGGCTCAGTGCCTATGGCTCAAGTGGCTAAGGCGCCAGCCACATACACCTAAGGTGGCGGGTTCAAATCCAGCCTGGGCCCGCCAAACAACAATGACAGTTGCAACCAAAAAAAATAGCAGGGAGTTGTGGCGGGCGGCTGTGGTCCCAGCTACTTGGGAGGCAGAGGCAGGAGACTTGCTTGAGCTCAGGAGTTGGAGGTTGCTGTGAGCTGTGATGCGATGGCACTCTACCCAGGGGAACAGCTTGAGGCTTTGTCTCAAAAAAAAATATTGTTACAATAGTGATTAAATTTAAACATGAGTTTTGAAGGGGACATTTAAACCTTAGCACACTACAAAGTCTTTTGACATAATTCCTGCCCTGGAGGGATTCATAAACAAGACCTAAGGATTGAATACAGCCACAAGAAACAGAAACAAGCAAGACAGTCTAGAATTGAAAGAATGGGTTATTTAAGTAGAAATCACCTTGCACACTAAGGAGGAGAGTAGAGGCTGGCTAGCATAGTGTTGAACCTTGACTCCCTTCCCTCCTACCAGGGATATTTGGCTTTCAAATGGGGAAGAAAAAAACTTTACTAAGGTAAAGTAAATAACCCGATAAGGTTTTAGACATCAAATATCTGAATATCTACGTATGGGAAATATGTAGATGGTGGCCTACTCCAAAGATAAGTAGTGGCTTGGCGCCTGTGGCTCAAGTGGCTAAGGCGCCAGCCACATACACCTAAGGTGGCGGGTTCGAATCCCCAGCCCAGGCCCGCCAAACAACAATGATGGCTGCAACCAAAAAATGGCCAGGCGTTGTGGCGGGTGCCTGTAGTCCCAGCTACTTGGGAGGCTGAGGCAGAAGACTCACTTGAGCCCAGGAGTTGGAGGTTGCTGTGAGCTGTGATGCCAAGGCACTCTACCCAGGGGTATAGCTTGAGGCTCCATCTCAAAAAAAAAAAAAAAGACAAGTAGTAAGATTGTCTGGAAAACATTTCTCTTGAAACTTTGTAAAAGTCACTCTCACTACAAGCTATCCAGGAAAATTTGTAATCACTTGAGTATAAACTATGCCCCAGCACAAAAACTGGCATTTCTGCCTAGGACATTGCCCAGTCTATTGTTTATGTTTGGATCACAAGTGCTGAATTCCAAAAAAAAGTTATGGATTTAGATTCACAGCTGGCAATAATCTGAACACCTACCTGAGACCACACAATAGGGTTTGGGAATAATGAAAACATGTCTTGCAGTTGCTCAGAAATTGTTTGTATCATTCCCCAGTTTACCACTCAGCTCTTCCCATGTTATTTGTTGTACGTTATCAGCTTTATTTTCAAGTTCTTTACCTATTGTAGTCTATATTCTCAGGAAGAATGTAATAGTAGTAGTAATAACTTTCCTTTATCACCTACCATGTGTCAGAAAAACTAAGTTAATGCTTTTACATGTATTTGTATTTTTAATTCTTTTATCAGCCCAATAAGATAATTGCTATTATCCCCTCCTATAAAGGAGAATACTGATGTATGGAGAAGTTAAATAATTCATCCAAGGTTATATCAGGTAGTACATTGCACAGGTGGTTCAAACTCAAAAGCCAGTACCTTTAAAGACATCCATATAGTATTTATATATAGTAGGCTTTCCTGGGCTTTGAGGGATTGGTTCTAGGACTCCCTCCCATACCAAAATCTGCCTGCCACAAGTCTCTTAGATTCAATCAATTGTGGATAGAAAAAGTTGACACTCTATATCCAAAGGTTCCACATCCACAAATGTAGATACGGAGGGTCAACTATACCACCAACTCAAAGTAAATGTCATTCTCCACTATGGTGACCAATGCAAGACTGAATTCTTGAGACGCTTAGGAACTGGTGAATCTCTAAATACACTAAACAAAGTACTGGCATACCTTGGAAATATTGAAGGTTCAGACCACCACAATAAAGACAGTATCAGAATAAACTAAGTCACACAAATTTTTTAGTTTCCCAGTGACCAACAGTGGTAGTTGGTGAAAGATGAATGGCTATAGCAATTTCTTAAAGTGCTTAACATAATACAACAATAAGTTTGCCACACTGATGGACTCTTCCTTTCGCAAAAGTTTTCTCTGTACCATACAATACTATTAGCATTTTACCCACGGTAGAACTTCTTTCAAAATTAGAGTTAAATGTCAGAAGGTACTCGAAGGCTGAGGTAGGAGTATTGTTTTGAGTCCAACTGAGACAACAGAGCAAGACCCCATCTCAAAATAAATTTAAAAGAAAAATTAGAGTCAGTCTTCTCTAATCCTGCCATTGCTGTGTCACCTAAGTTTATGTGATATTTTAAATCTTTGGTTGTCATCTCAACAATATCCATAGTATTCTCACCAGTAGTCGATTCCATCTCAAGAAATTCTTTCTTTGCTCTTCCCTAAGAAACAATTCTTTTATATATGCATATATAAAAGAATATTTTAATTCTTCTCTTCAGAAACTGCAAAGACTATACATGATTTGGAAACAACACTGTACCAAAGTTGAATCGTCCATTCTACTCCTTCTCTTTTGCCTGGTCACTCAGAAATATAATGTTATCAGCTATGATTGTTGTTGCTTGTCGCCTCACATTGTTTTTACCCTTGTATTCTCCATAGTCTACTTTCCCCTCCCCATAAATTTGAGACCCCTTTTGCACATACTGATAGGCCACATCTCTGAGGCCTGGCCAGAATACTGATATTCTTTTTTTTTTTTTTTTTTGAGACAGAGCCTCAAGCTGTCGCCCTGGGTAGAGTGCTATGGCTTCACTGCTCACAGCAACCTCCAACTCCTGGGCTCAAGCGAGTCTCTTGCCTCCACTCCCAAGTAGCTGGGACCACAGGCGCCCGCCGCAACGCTCGACTATTTTTTGGTTGCAGCCGTCGTTGTTGTTTTGGCAGGTCCGGACTGGATTCGAACCTGCCAGCTCAGGTGTATGTGGCTGGTGCCTTAGCCAGTTGAGCCATAGGCGCCAAGCCAGAATACTGATATTCTATGCCGTGTTGTCTTTTGACTGGCATCACCCATTTGGTATACTTCACTGTCCCCTGAGCACCACATCTCATTTGTTGCTAGAGAAAATATTGTGACTGGATTTTCGCCTTCCACCTGTCTCATGACAGGGTCCTGTCCCACTTGCCCAAGTAACTGCACACGATTTAAAGATCTTTCAAGAACTAAGGTGCTAGCTATTTCAGGCTCATGTCTTACAAGCTGATGAAGTACCTGAAACTCAAACTTTCAAAAGTCTTCGAAACATGGCTTCTACTTTCTTTTCTTACAATCTAATCTTGAGATTCTTCCTCCAAGAAAGGCAGGCACCCTTTCTCCAGAAGCAACTCTTAATCCATTCAAATGCTCTTATGAGATTCCAGCAATTCGGTCACATCTTCAGGCTCCATTTCTAATTCTGGTTTTCTTGCTGTTTTCGCCAAATCTGCAGTTACCTCCTCCACAGAATTCTTGAACCCCTCAAAATCATCCATGAGGATGCCCTTGAGAGTGAGTATGAAGGGATTCTTGGGTTGACTTAACAGGTGCCAATATAGATGAGGCCATGGAATAAAGTCGGAAAAGTGAAAGAGATTTTGACATAATTAGGTCACCAAGGAACTATCTTGTGACTCTTTTTAAAGGTGTTTAAAATAGCAAGGTTTAAGTGAATAGAATTATATTTTTAAAATGTAATTTAAAATATAACCTGGTAAATTCCCACTCAACGGGTATATTGCACACCTTCTGGGTAAAGGGCACGGCTACAATCCAGACTTTAACCTTATAAAACCCAACCACAAAACCTAATCACGTGTAACCCCATGTTAATCTGAAATTTAAAAAAAAATTAAAAAGAATGAAATGTAACCTGCAGTGCTGAGAAACTGACTTGCCCACTGGCTCTTCATATTAAACTCTGTGACTACTTCTCCCACCCATTCTATCACCCCCTCCACCTTCCTAGTCATAGAAGACTATTTCATTGTCTATATTATCAATTGCCTCTGTCCAGGGAATGGACAGAGAATACTCAATCATATTAAATATATTGCTTATTAGGTGCTTTTTTTTTTTTTTTTGAGACAGAGCCTCAAGCTGTCCCCCTGGGTAGAGTGCCATGGCTTCACTGCTCACAGCAACCTCCAACTCCTGGGCTCTAGCGAGTCTCCTGCCTCAGCCTCCCAAGTAGCTGGGACCACAGGCGCCCGCCACAACGCTCGACTATTTTTTGGTTGCAGCCATTATTGTTGTTTGGCAGGCCCGGGCTGGATTCAAACTCGCCAACTTCGGTGTATGTGGCTGACACCTTAGTTATTAGGTGCTTTGTAGGAAGACAGTCAAGATTTTGTTTGTTTGATTGCTTTTTAAGAATTAAGGGGAACTTCCAGGTATGATGGAGTGAAGAGATCAGCAAATCTTCTTCCTCCTCCCCATCCAAAATACTGGGAAACTGGAAAAAATTGTCAAAGAGAACCATTTCAAAGCTCTTTGATACATATTGCAAAAGTTTTATTTCTCAGTTTATCATTTTTCTTTCTTTTAATTGTGTTTATCATGATTTTTGTATTGGCAATTTTTCATGTTGATATGGTGGGCCTCTGGAATTCATGTCATATTTATGAAGAATTCTTTCATCCTGAGCGAAGGTTTTTTAGTCACAGAAAGACCAGTTCACACTAGTCATTATCTTGCATTAGTTTTCTTAGTTTTATTTTTAGCTTCTTGATGAGATTTGGAAGGCAATCTAGAGTCCTAGTGGGAGCCTGGGATAATGCTCTAATGCCTTGTTCTGATTTGGAAAAACCTTCATTTCATTAGAGCATATTTTAAAATTCCTCTACTTCAGTAATAAGTTCTCCCATTTTACTGTATCTAGATAGCACCTGAAAAGCTTGTTTAAAATACTAGTTTCCCATCCTGACTTCTGGAGCTAGAATGGGTAGAGTTTGGAAATCAACCTGTTTAATTAAATTCCAGATGATTGTGATCTGGATTATCTGCCAACCACACTTTTCAAACCCCAGTTTGGGAGTGGGGGTGGGACGGGAAAGGGGCATTTCTTTCCATTTGGTCAAATTTAGGCTAGCTTTCCTATGGGGAAGCCTATCAGTCAGGATCCCAACAAGAGACAAATGTTACATTCAAATTAAGATAAACTATTTGGGAAGATGTGAGTATGGGTAAGGACACAGGGTAAAGTGTGTGAATGCTGCTACAACCCCTGGGACTGGAGAGGGGAGGGGAGAGAACAAATGGTTACTGTAGCTAGGGAAAATCCTGTGTAGTTGGCCTCCTTGAGAGGACCAGTGACCTTTGATCAAGGGCCATAGCCAATCTGAGTTTGGTAAAAGTGAAGACTTCATTCTCTTCCCTGGATTTCCTGCTAGAGATCCCCAAAAGACAAACTCAATTGGAAGATGGTGGATGTGGGAGCCTTGGAGGTTCCCCATTGAAGTCAGTCTCTTGGGACAGAGAGTATGACCAAAAAAGGTGTCAAGTGCATCTGGAGACACAAGATAGCAGAGATCCTCATAGGACCTGTAGAATAACTGCACCATGGCATGAGTATAAAACCTGTGACAGACAAAGAAAAGCCATAGTGAACAGGCAACCCAGTGATTCTTGAAAGGAAATTATAGGAAAGACAATTAAGAGCAATATTTACAAGCTGGTATTTAAATAAGGAAACTATATTTTCTGCACTATAGATTGGAATCGGTTGTCTGTTCTTTTCTTTGGGAAGTTATCACGTGAAATGTTTTATGTTAGTTACACATTAAATCATCAGTCTTGGATGGCGCCTGTGGCTCAAAGGGGTAGGGTGCTGGCCCCATATACTGGAGGTTGAAGGTTCAAACCCAGCCCCCGGCAACAAAAAAAAATCATCAGTCTTATTGAAAAGTAAATTGATATAAAATTAGGTATGTCTTAATTCTATGAACTTTTATTATTGTCTTACTCCAACACACAAACCACAAACAATTTGTTCACTTTACTGGTGAGTCTTAGGCTCGCTTTACCTTGTACCAGCCTGCCAATGAGACTGAACCACAGGGTGGCACCTGCGGCTCAAAGGAGTAGGGCACTGGCCCCATAAAGCAGAGGTGGCAGGTTCAAACCCAGCCCTGGCCAAAAATGGCACAAAAAAAAAAAAAAGAGTGAACCACAGATACCAACAGAAATTAATAGTAATCACCTTCAAACCTTTCCTTTTCCACACCCAACCAGCATTGGTTTGGATCCCATCTCTGTAAAGCTCGAAAGTTCTGGCCCTGAAAATTCTACTCAATCCTGTATTAAACTTTTCAACTTGCTTTTGGGACAAACCTAATATCTTAGCTCTGCATTGGTTACCAGTTATTCTTTGCTCTCCAGGAGTGCTGGATTTGATTTTGCTTTCTTGAGAATGAATATGACTTTTTGTATGTATATAACATTCAGAGTGAACTGGGAAGTGGCTATTTGCATTTCTAAATATCTTTATCAACAAGAATGAATCAGCAGTAGTGTTTTAGTGACATGAACAATTGCCAGTATCTTAGAGTCATTCCCGGCGGTGGCCTCCTGGTTCAGTTAGTACACTCGGCACAGACACTAGTGTTGTAATTCAATTGTTGTCAAGTGCATTGGCGCCAATTAAAATATTTTTGTTTTCCTTTTAAGATGTTTCTCTCCTCATCTCCCTAAATGCTGTTCCACAGTTCTATAGGAAATGAAAATCTAATAAAAGGAATGCTTTTGATATATTTATGTCTTGCCTTATGGAACAAAGTCATCAACAGAAAGGTAAAGAAAGCATGTATGGAACTTAATTTTAACCAACAAAGATGTGGTTAATGATTTACAAGTGACCAAAATCTTGGGAGAAATGGGTGATATCAGTGGGAGTTAGTTCCTGACCAGGCACCATGCTCGACTTTGCATTGAGAGCAGTGAGCACAATGGCATAGCCTTGCCTTCAGGGTTCCTCAACCATTACTAGAAACAAACACAACTATAGAACTGTGTGCCAGTTTGTGTAATGTGGTGGTGTCAGAAACACTCATGTCCAGTTTTACTTTGCAAATGTGAATCTGTTGTTGAATTTTTTTTTTTTTTGAGACAGAGTCTCACTTTGTGACCCTTGGTAGAGTGTTATGGCATCATAGCTCACGGCAACCTCAAATTCTTGAGCTTAAGCAATTCTTTTGCCTCAGTCTCCCAAGTAGCTTAGCTGGGACTACAGGCCAGCGCCACAAGCCCAACTATTTTTTTGAGACAGAGATCTCGCTCTTGCTCAGACTGTTCTCCAACCTGTGAGCTCAGGCAATCCCCTTGTCTTGGCCTCCCAAGTGCTATGATTACAGGTATGAGCCACTGTACCCAGCTCATTGAAATGTTTTATTTGTTAACTTAGTGACATGATTCAAAATGTGAAAGATACAAAAGAAAATGCAATAGAAATTTTGTCATCTCTGCTTCCCAGCCACCTAACTCCCCTCTCTGTGTAAGCAATCTGTTTTACCAGTTTCTTGAGAATCCGTCCAGAGAAAATTCCACGCATATGCAAACAAATGCAAATAAAATATTTTATCAAACCTAAGATGTCACTGATTGTAAGATGTGCCAATATTACACGTACTACTATAAAAGAAAAAATATTATTTTATTTTTGTAGAGACAGAGTCTCACTTTATGGCCCTCGGTAGAGTGCCGTGGCATCACAGTGCTCACAGCAACCTCCAACTCCTGGGCCTAGGTCATTTGCTTGCCTCAACCTCCCGAGTAGCTGGGACTACAGGTGCCCGCCACAACACTGGGCTATTTTTTGTGGCAATTTGGCCAGGGACACGTTTGAACCCACCACCCTCGGTAAATGGGGTTGGCGCCTACCCACTGAGTGACAAGAGCCACTCACAAAAGAAAATTTTTAAAAAATCTTGTAATTGGGGGTGGCGCCTGTGGCTCAAAGAAGTAGGGTGCTAGCCCCATATGTCGGAGGTGGCAGGTTCAAACCCAACCCAGGCCAAAAACTGCAAAAAAAAAAAAATCTTGTAATTAAACTATGATATGACATGTGTTATACAATGCATTTATTTCAGAGACAACAAAAATGTGAAAATATGTGCATCTTGCAATCAATAAGATATGGAATATATTCTTTTTCTCCAATTTTACACAAAAATAGTATAGCCTGTGTTTATCATTCTGCACCATGTTTGCTTCACTCAACAAGCACATCTTTTTTTTTTTTTTTGAGACAAGAGCCTCAAGCTGTCCCCCTGGGTAGAGTGCCGTGGCATCACAGCTCACAGCAACCTCCAACTCCTGGGCTCAAGCGAGTCTCCTCGCCTCCCAAGTAGCTGGGACCACAGGCGCCCACCACAACGCCCAGCTATTTTTTTTGTTGTTGCAGCCATCATTGTTGTTTTGGCGGGCAGGGCTGGATTCGAACCCGCCACCTTGGGTGTACGTGGCTGGCGCCTTAGCCACTTGAGCCACAGGCGCTGAGCCAGAACCAGAATAGATTTTCAGAAATATTATGCCATGGCTTGTTTGCAATTGTGGTATGGGGAAAGAATTAGGGAGACCCTGGCTTTGGCAGATTGTTAAATGATCATGCTCTAGGTGCAACTTCCTTCCACCAATGTTCTGAGTGTCACACCATGGAGGAAACAAGCCTAACCAGGGAAGGAATGGAATTGGATTCAACTCTTGTTTCTGACGACAATACCTAGTGACCTTGGACAAATCATGTCTTTCTGTTTTTCCTTGTCTAAAATAAGAAGACTGCATTGACTGATTCCTAAGTTTCTTTCTATTATAATAATTACATTTTAACAATAATCTGATAGGCGAGGAAAATATGCAAGACCTAGAGTTAGCAGATGTAAGCTAAATGCCTAATGTTTTTCATGCCTTATATATTGGTAGAAATATCGAAGAAGTAGGCTCGGCGCCTATAGCTCAACCGGCTAAGGCGCCAGCCACATACACCTAAGGTGGCGGGTTCGAATCCCCAGCCCGGACCCGCCAAACAACAATGACGGCTGCAACCAAAAAACAGCCGGGCGTTGTGGCGGGCGCCTGTGGTCTCAGCTACTTGGGAGGCAGAGGCAAGAGACTCGCTTGAGCCCAGGAGTTTGAGGTTGCTGTGAGCTGTAATGCCAGGGCACTCTACCCAGGGGGATAGCTTGAGGCTCTGTCTCAAAAAAAAAAAAAAAAAAAAAAAAAAGAAAAGAAAAAGCCACAGGTAGCCAAGCGGTGTCGCTGCAGTAGAATGATCTCTGATAGAATCAGAGGTGTCTAATACACAGTTGGAAGAATTGAGATCTAAGGTGAGAACGAGAGCATAAACTCCTCGAGGATGGGGACTTTTTGCCTGTGTGTCTGCTGGCACATTCCAAGCACCTAGAACCATACTAGGCACAAAGTGGGCACTTGGTGAATATTTTATAATGCATCTGGAATGAAGGATGAGAAGTTTAGCGCTCAAAGACAAATTATGAAGCCATAATTTACAAAGCATGCATTTTGTGTCAAGCACTTACTAAGAGCTTTACATAGATAATGCCATTTGATTTAATCATCCCAACAATGCCACAAGGTAGCTGGTCTTATCCCCAGAATGTAGATGAAGACATGAAACTCAGAGAAGAGATGTAGATGGCAAATTTAGAGCTATTATGTGGCAAACCTGGGGTCTGTCCTGGAACTATCAGCTCCAAAGCTGGAGCTCTTGCTCATTCATCCTCTGGTTGAATAAATATGTTTGTGTTATCTACTTTGTGCTTTTCTCGTCTTAGGATCCTCAATTTAGAGCTGGAAACATTTTTAGAAGTCATCTCTTCCAACTGGCTTATTTGTGTATCCCAATTTAGTAATCTATTAATTCCACTCTCACATTCAGACCTGTAAAGCTGCCAACACAATCCATATCTATTTTACCTCACCTCCTTGGCATTCTCAATATGTTTCTCGGGAGAAATGAATAAACATAAGGAAAGGAGGTATTCATGAGATCTGGGTGGACACTCATGCGGGTCCATATTTTACAAATCAGATCCAAATTTCCTCCTCTGGACTCCAAATGTTTGGACCCTGCATCTACCAAAAACTTCAGTTCATTTATCAATTCATCTGCTCCGCAAATATGTGTTGGTTCCTGACACAAACTCAACTATTTTCTAGCCAGTAAGGTTGAAGAGAGCAGGGAAAAGTTTTTGCTTTCATTGATTCTTACAGTATCGTTGGGGGAGACAAAAAAAGAAACATGCAATTGCATAAAATCCCAGTTGGGTAGGATTTAGTGATTTTTAGAAGGCCTCTCTGATGAGGTGACATTTGAACAGAGACCGGAAGTGTCTTCTAGTAACTTACAATGAAGTCTAGCTGAGTTGCCATCACTGGGATCCCAGCCTATTTGGAACATGAATGTCTTATGACATGACCCTGGGTCCTTGATCACAGTTTGGGTTATATTATATTTAATGGTGCATGTGGGTTTTATTTCTTTTACCTGGTTTGTATTTTTAAGTACAAAATTGATCACACTTGTATGACAGGTGAATGAATTAGTGAGGAATTGAGCCAGCAGCAGCACAAAGTGGGAACTCTCAAAAGCTGGGTCTCTTGCTTTTCAGATCTTAGCCACAACATTGAGATGTGATTCCATATTAAGCTTCAGAGGATTTGGAAACTTTAGCTCAAATCAGGGTCAACTGAAGTCACAGGTGTTTCTATGGCTCTAAAGCTGAGTTACCACTTCATCTTTTTCCCTTAAACCCCATTTCTTTCTCTGGATCTTTCTGATTCTCACCCAGTCACCCATTCTTTGTTCTTGTATGATTAATTTGTTCATTCATTCATCAGGCAAAGAGTGAAAATCCAATATAACCATGTTAAGTAATACTTGTCTCATTTAACAAATATTGATGAAGTGTCTGTTCTGTGCCATGCACTGTGCTGGAACTAGAAATCTAGCCCTGATTAATACAGACATGATCCTAGCCTCAGGAGCTCACAAGCTAAAGGGGGGAAGGAGTCAGGTGATTAGACTGCCATATGCAAAGTGCTGTGGTGTGAGGAACACAAAGGGGCTGTGGGAGACAATGGAAGGGTGTCTAACCCCACTTGGGTAGGTAAGGAAGGCTTCCTGGAGGAAGTGATGTCTGAACTGAAACCAAGAATTTATAACAACTGAGCATTGAAGAGATTTGTCACAGTGCAAATGGTTGAAATGAATCTTGATGCTCAGTCAAGATTTATAAGTGAAGGCAGGAAGCGGTGAACATAATACACTTTATGGCAGAAGTGTATGCCCATTCACAGATCAAATGTGATGCTTTGAGGTGGGAAATGTACTAATTTATACCATGTACCCACTTTGGTTCTTAGATATACTTCATTCCTTTAGGCACTGCAGTGTTCCATAGCATGAGTGGGCTAAAGATTATTCACCCATACCCTTCATGATGGGCATTTAGAGCACATAATTCTGTTATAAGCAAATGCTGTGGCAAGTGTTCTTACACAAACTTCCTTATAAGCACACATGTGCAAGCATTTCTCTAGGGTTGCTTCTAAGGAAGGGAATTGTTGCTTTATATGTTATGGGTCTTTCTTAATGGACACATCTGTGACATTCTGACAAGGTGAACTAGCTTTACCCCACCAACAGTGCATACCGAGACCTGCTATTTCACATCATCACTACTTAACTCTTTCAAACAAAGAAAGTGCTTTGTCTTTCTCCATTTGATGGGGAAAACATGCCTTCTTAACACTCTTGTTCTGTGTTTCTTAACTGAATATGTTTTCAAATATTTATAGGATATAACATTTCCTGTTCTGTGACTTGTCTATTCATATCCAGAATATGGGTGTGGTCTTTAATCACTTCACATCTTAGTTTTCTGTTAAACTGGCATTTATAATGTCAGTTTTCTGGCATATCCATGAATATTATTCAAATGCAGAATGAAATAGGGATTTGAGAGGGCACCAGCATTTGTGAAGAAGTTACTCTGATTCTTCATTTATGCATTGATAGATTTATTGAATGCTAATTTAGTACATACACTGTGCTGGAAACCGTACCACAGTTTGGAGATACAATAGGAAACAAAAACCATCCAAGTTTCTGCCCTCAACAGAGCCTAAACTTAGTCACTGAGTGTTAACCATCCTAATATATGCTAGTATTAGTTGTAGCACCTGCTACTCGTAGTGCTAACACCACTGATAACAAACTGAGCCTCATTGATGTACAGTCATTCGTTTAAGGTCTCACAGATAAGACGTGCAAGGGATTTAAGAAGAAGTAGCTGTCCAGTTTCTGGTTTGAGTGTCTGGAATGAGAGAAATGTTTCCTACACAACACAGTGTACTCATATGCTCAGTACATTTTTACAAGCCTACCAATGAGGTACAGGTATAAGCATGCCTGATTTTTGGATGGAGAAACTGAGCCTTATTGATGTACAGTCATTCGTTTAAGGTCTCACAGATAAGACGTGCTAGTGCTAAGTCGTACGTCTCTTTGCCTTAACTCCAAAGGGTATCCCTGGCAAAAAATAGAGACCAACCATTGCTATGATGACTGATAATGGGCAAGGTAGCATTTTGATAGGTGGATAGGGTACATATTAAAACTAGATTTTCTTGTTTGTTTCCAAAAGCAGTAGAATAAGCACCAAAAAAAAGAAGGGGGACAGTTTTGCTTGTTTTTTGAATATTTAAGCACACAAGGAGGAGGAGGCTTCAGAGTAGCATGGTTTCCAGTAACCTGTTGCTGAAATGCATGATCCAGGCTGGACACTTACTGAGTAAGGCCTTCTCCCACGCCTGCCTGGCATGGTTTTTCTGGCATTCTGCTGTCCTGCCCTCCTGGAGACAGGAGCAGTATCAGTTGCAAGAGCTGTTTTTCCAAGCCCAGAATGAATACCGCTGTTCTTAGCTCACACCAAGGTGCACGTAGTCAGCACAATCTCACTCTATTTCCAGAAGCCCAACAGGATCCACCTATGACTCCCTCTCGTCAATCAGACTTAGGCCAAGTACCTTTCAGAATGAAATACAGATTCTAGGAATATTAGGATAAGCAAGAGGACTGAGAAAAATTAATGGCTCTTCAGGGTCAGCAGCAGCCTTAGAAGTAATGATGGTCTCCAGGTACCTTCATGATTTCGAAAGGCCCCTGTTTGGTGCTAACATCACCAAAATCACTTATCTTGATTTCTATGAACCAGTCTGATTCACTTCTAGACTTTAAAGGGAGTGGGTCATTATAGATTCTCTTCTACTGATAGGAAAAATGGGACCCAAAGAAACTAAATGATGGACCCAAGGCTTCAATGATTAATGTATTGTCTTGTTTTTTCATTTACTCCTTCACTCACACATCATTAAGGAGAGTCTACTGCATGTCAGTTCCTGCATGGGCGGTGTAATTCTAAATCTTATAATCTGGTAGCACAGCTAGACTGAATCATAGTATGCATACAAATAAAATTACAAACTGAAGAGCATTATTACAAGAGGTTATAATAGAGTATAATTCCCCTTTAAATTAAAGGAGACTCTATAAAAGATGAGACTGGAGAGATAAAAAGAGGCCAGATTAGGAAGGGGTTTGTGCTTCATGTTAAGGAGATTGGACTTGTTCATCATAAAATAGAAGAACTAACCCAATCAGATGAGTTTATATTACTTTATATTACTTTTCTGTTTGCTTTGTGAAGAAAAGATTGAGGAAAGGTGAGAGGTTATTGGTAAAGTCCAAAGCAGAGATGATAGTTATTTGCATAGAAAAGTGAGTGAGTTGGTGGTATGTTTTAAAGATAGACCCAACAGGACTTGGCAATATAATGAACGCAAGGGATTTAAGAAGTTGCTGTCCAGTTTCTGGTTTGACTGTCTGAAATGAGAGAAATGTTATTTCCTGAAACAGAGTAATGGACTTTAACTTAGCATTTTGTTAGGGGTGGGGTAAATCAGGAGTCCAGTCTTAGATGTCCAAGAGTCTCCTGAGTGGAGAGACCAACAGAAGAAATTTCAGGAATAAAGCAGAACTGAAGCCACACAGCCCATTTCTGCTCACCGTGGACTAAGCTACTTCTCTGCAAAGTAATAGAATCTAGTTCCATATCCATGAAACCATTATTTCATGCAACATAGCAGGAAAGGTGTCCATCCACCTTTCTGGCAGCAAAACAATAAATATGAAATAATCTGGCCAATTCCAATGCCATCCCCATTCTTCTGAGATTGAGACTAATTTGCTGAAGTTATTTTTCTTTTCATTTCAAAAAAATCTAGAGAGTACACGTGTTTTTTATTACATGGATGAACCATATCATGCTGAAGTCAGAGCATTCCATGCACCCATCAGCAGGCTAAAGACCCAATAGTAGATTTTTATCCCTCACCCACTTGCCACCCCTCTGCCTTGGTGCCTTCTTCGTTTCCAGTGTCTATCCCTGCTCTTTATGACCATACACGTCCTTTGGTTTAGCTCCCAGGAACAAACGAGAACATGCGGCATCTGTCCATTCCTGAGATGCTTCGCTTAGAATGATGCTGTCCAGTTCCACCCAAGTTGCTGCAAAAGACATTATTTTGTTGACATTTATGGCTGAATAGTACTCCCTGGTATATATGCAACACATTTTCTTTATCCACTCATCAGTTATGGACACTTGGGTTGGTTCTGTATCTTTGCACCTGTGAATTGTGCTGCAGTAAACATTCGGGTACAGGTGTCTTTTTTATAAAAAAGACTTCTTTGCCTATGAGTAGGTCTAATTTTAGTCACCTGAGGAATCTCTGTGCCACTTTCCGCAGCAGTTGTACAAGTTTCCATCCCCACCAGCAGTGTATGAGCAACTGTGCCAATTGTTCAATTGTTTACTAGCTTCATAGTGATGGCAATTCTAGATTAATTTTCTGAATGAAGTTCAATATGGGAAGACTCAAGCAAATAGATAAATAAATAATGAAAGTGACACTGTGTATAGAAAATTTTGTATAGGTGACCTAACCCTTCCTGATTAGCATGATTTCTGAAGGCTTTGAGAGATCTTTCCCAGTGTGTATTTGAGTTATCTAAAATGGAGTAGGCTCTTCTCTGTATAGGGATAGGACAGATGTATTAAGTGTCCCAGCACCTATAGCTCAGCAGCTAGGGCGCCAGCCACATACACCAGAGCTGGCAGGTTGGAACCCTGCCTGGGCCTGCCAAACAACAATGACAACAACAACAAAATAGCCAGGCATCGTGGCAGGTGCCTATAGTCCCAGCTACTTGGGAGGTTGAGGCAAAGAGAATTTATTAGCCCTAAGAGTTTGAGGTTGCTATGAGCTGTGATGCTATGATACTCTATCCAGAGTGTCTATGCCTACTCTACTAAGACTCTGTCTCAAAAAAAAAAAAAAAAAAGAAAGTATTGAGTATTTATAGTGGATATTAATACATGACCTTACCTGGATATCCTGATGACCCCAACAGACAAGTGTTCTCCATTCTATAGAAGATGGTCAGAGAAAATATACAACTGGTCCCCACACCCGGAGCTGGTTAAATGATAGGGTTGATGACTCTAAGTGAGAAACCCTTGTGTCATTCTACAAGTGTAACGCCACTGTAATGATTTTATCTTTCATTTATTGGCAATGCACACATGTCAGGCCGTGTGCTGAACCCTTTAAAATATTTTCTCTCATTTAGTCCTTTCAAAAAAATCCTTTGACCTTTTATTTATTATTAGCTTCACTTTATAGCTAAGGAAACTAATACTTCAAGACTTTAAGAAAATTATTTCAGGAAGAGGCAGAGGCAGGTACCTTAGCTACTACAACCTTGTGGGTCTTAATAAAAAAACATGCATGAATAAACCTGAGCGGGAAGAAACTTAAGCGGCCTGCAAGACGATCATTATAGTTAGAGTTGCGATGTTTCTCTTCGGGGTGATCAGAGGCTACACATTCAAGAAATTTTTTAAAAGCAACATTGTAGATGGACAAGCAAATGAGTAGCATTACTTCAGGGAAGGAGGGTTGGGTCTCAGTAGACCAGCTCTACCGCATTGCTCGATAAAAGTGTTCATATCTGTTAGCAGAAAAGAAACAGGGCAGTCTGGTATATCTAAGTAATCCTATAGATTTCTATAGATTAGTAGCATCATGGCATATTAATAGCAGCTGTAAGAGGGGAAAAGTGGTCTTTAGGTTTGCAGAGAATGTTGCTCAAGAGCTGTTCTGAAGAACCTCATGGAACGTGCCACTGTCCGCAGCGAACCTCCCAAGTTTGTTGGGATGCTTTATGGAGTCTTCCTTGGGAACAGGGGAAAGGCACCCTGTCTTCTTGTTGCATGTCAGGGGGCTGGGTTTCTTGAGGACGCTCCTTTGGAAAGTGATGAATTAGTGGAGTCAGGTTGCTGCGGTGTCCTGGTGTCACCTCCTTTGTTCTGTTCTGTTCACCCTGGGGGTAGGTAGGATGGGCTAGACTTGGTTGTGCTGCTCCAATTCCTGATTTTTAAGAAAACAAATAAATGAAGAGGAAAGAGAAGGAAAATAACAGCTGTCAGAGCAATTACAGATGTGAGAAGAATGGAGGAATTTATCTCACACTGGGCATTGGCAAGAGGCGTGAACGAAATCCATTTAGTCTGTGCTCAGAGACACTGTGGATCATGAGGGCCGGTCTTGGTGGTTTTATGTTGTGTCTGTTAAAACAGGAACCTCAGACATCGATTTAGAGGTGCTGAATTTGGAATCAAGTGACCTGGCTCCCAGACCCGCACACAACTGCCTCACACACAGCTGACCAGGTTTCTTAATTGTTTGAGCTTAAAATTCTCCCCTGGACAAAGTGGGTGATGATTCCTGTCCCCACAGTCTCACAAGGGCTGGTGGGAAAAACTAATGAGATAGTAGACTTGTGAGAACATGATGCAGCCTGGTGAACTACGAAGATGTCATGTCCATGCTTCTTTCTGCTGTTTTTTTTTCATTAGGCTTGTTGTTGGCCTGAGCCAAGCCACAGAGTCTATAGGAGAGGCAAACGCTCTGACCTGCACAGACACACACGTGAAGCCATCTCTCATACACTCAGCCTGGAGGTGCTGTTGTTCAGTATTGGGTTAGAAAAAAGGAAAGATAAATTGTACTTTAAAGTTTATAGCTGAGCTAAAGGAATGAAAAGAGGAGAGAGAGACAGAGATGCCCACCACATGCTGGCCCCAGCCCAGGAGACCTGGATTCTTATACTGCTATCCTGAAATGTTGCTGTGTCCCTGGTCCCTGGGTGTGTTCTCATTTGTGGGTTTAGACCCCTTTCTATAACACAAAGCATGAAGGCGTAGGGGAGATGACACTGAAGGTCACCATTCCGACATACTGGTCACATTATCCTTGAGCTGTGACCTGCACCATGTGCATCTGATACAGTAAAAATGTACCTACCAGGTTACATGTCACATTGTTAGTAAGTCTGAACTCTGAACTTGGAGACTGGCTGACTAGGTCTAAAGAAAGACTTCCAGGAACAATGGTACTCTCCGGTCTTCTCCTAGACCTGGCCTCTGTCTTGGGGCTTATAAAACACTCCCTTTGAGGCAATTTCCAAATGCATTGATGTGTTTTTCATGAGTGGCATTTTGACTTGACAGTGTGATGGGGAGGTGAGAGATAGGTGGTATTTGCCACGTTTTCCTCTATCCTTCTCTTCCTGTACTAAGTCAGACATGAAATAAATGGTCAACAAATGCAGGTAAATAATGGTGCGTGTACATGAATGCACGATTGAGTAAACCCTGCAGCACATCGATGGCAAATACGGTTGATAATCTGGCACACTGGCAGTCTTTCTTTTAACTTCTAAGGTGGATGAGTTACTAGAGAAAGGAAAGAACACTGAAAATCTTACAACATGGTCCCTTCCTTTTGAGGCCGCAGCTCTCTTACCCTTACAGCAAAGTGATGGGAGAAGGTGTAATCTCTCCTGCATTCAACAAGCCTTTATTTGGTGTGGTCTTTGTAACAAGCCCTGTGGGAGGCAGTTGAGATAAACCAGGCAGTAAAGGACAGTACCGGCCTTCCAGGAGCTAATGTGAAAATTAGACAAATTAACAGGTGATAACTAAACAGTGAGAAAGGTATTATGGTAAGGAAATGACTTGGGCTGGGCACTCCTTACCCAACTTACAGGGTCAGTAAGAACCTCCTGGAAGAGGCAGCATCTAAGCCAAGGCAGGAAGGGTTCAGTCAGGGAAGGGAGTTGAGGCTGCTTGTTTAAGGTACTGAGAGAGAAAATTTGAGAAAGAGAGTTTAATCAAAGAGTCCAGAGAATTTGAGATGGAGGAGATGACACCCATCCCAGAGTGCCAGGCTGTAAGGTCTGGACTTTATCCTAAGGGTAGTGGGAAGCCACTGTGTACCTTTAGGTAAGAGAAGATGTGATTAGATTTGGTTTTAGAATACCGTGTTTCCCCGAAAATATGACACTGTCTTATATTTATTTTTTCTCAACAAGCCACACTAGGGCTTATTTTCAGGAGATGTCTTATTTTTATTAAGTATAATAAAATAATCTACACTTATTCAAATACAGTTAAGTCATCTTCTTCTGGAACCTGACGGGGGAGCCAACCTTGTTGGGGGGCTGGCACTAGTGATGCGTGAACTCCTTTCCCCTAGCTATTCACATGTGCGCAATAGGATGCCTGTGACTGAGGTTACCCCACACATACCCGCGTAAGTGCAAATGGCTTGGAGAAAGGAGCTGTGGCAGATAAAATGTATTCCAGTCTTCCTTACCACTCTGCACCCAAAATGCATATCTGCATAGTCATGCTCATCACTAGGTCTTATTATCAAGGTAGGGCTTATATTTAACAAATGCATAGAAATCCTGCTAGGGCTTATTTTGGGGGTAGGTCCTATTTTCGGGGAAACACGGTATCTCTTTGGCTCTCTGTGGCTATCTAGGTAGAGGAGGGATGGAAGCTCAAAGCATAAATGGCAAAGGAGGTTAAATATTGTTGTCAAAACTTGATAGGATAATCAAAGTGGGAATGGAGAGAATTGAATGGGGCTGAGCCATATTAAAGGGATAGAGGTCCTTGATAACTAATCAGAAGGAGGAGACAGGTGAGTGGGCGATGCCAGTGGGTTACTGGCATCAGTGAAACAGGGAAAAAATATACATATAGAGACTTGTATGAATTGGTATGAGAGGAGAAGGTGGCATTCAAAAGTGGGCCTATATAGCTGTAGTTTACCGTGGGCCATGACAGTTAAGTGTGTCTGTGCATGCTCTGTGCACATGTGTGTGCATCCTGCGTGTGTGTGCAAGTGTGGCATAGGCTGCAGAGCGAGCAGGAAGGCCCCATGAGACCACCTGTTTTCATCATCCACTGATTCTCCAAGTGGAGCCCAGTGTTCCAAAGAGGTCTCACGGGGGGTCGTGGGGTTAATCTTCCGTAGCGCTAATACCTATAACGTTACAAGGCGCAGGCTTTTGTTTTTTACCCAGGATTAATCATTCACTCATGGCTTTAATACAAGCCAGACACCACCTCGCTGTGCCTCCGTTCCCCTTCCTTTCTAATGCTGCCTTTCCCATGCTTGTTGTCAGGCTGAGAAGTTCAAGGAGGTTCTTTGCCCAAGCTTCAATAGCCTGTGACATGAAAAGTATAGAACATCCATTCAAGGATGTTGGTCAGAAATGTCAAGAAAGCTGGACTCTGCCATTGACCTGCTGTTTGCCTGGTGGCGCTTCATCTCCTTCCCCTGGGGAAACTTGCAGTGATATTTGGAGTCATGGAGCTCTGATGTCTGTGTTTTTGTGTTTCCTTCTTGAGCTGAACTCCTTGTGTATAAATAGTCTCTAAAAATGTTAAACGGAGAGAATCTCGACATGCTCCAACCTCTCACCGTCTAAGAATTAGACTCAAAAACTCTCAGAGGTGGAAGGAGAAAATGAGCTACACCAGCACTGAGGCTTGGCAAATGAGAGAACTGAGCCCAGAGACGATGGCCACTCTTTCAGAGCCCCACGGGCATTTGGTGACAGAGCAGAGTGGGGCCCAGGGCCTCCACCTCCCGAGCGAGCTGTGTCCCTTCTTTTCCGTAACAGAAGGCCGGCATTTAGCCAGGCCCTGGGACTCAAATTTGAACTTGGACCTCTCCAGTCATAGAGAAGTGTCCCTCGGTTGCTCGAAATGAAATCACAGGGAGCTGACGTAGTAATGGCATGGTTGCTGGTGCGGGTTAGGAGGAGTGGTATAGGAAATGAGAGAACGCATTTGGCAAAGCTCAGTGTCCACATGACCCTCCACGAGCCCTCATTTCAAAACAAACTCAACCTTTGGGGTTCAAGTTCTCTCTCTCCTCAGAAATGTGACTTCCTGCTTCTAAGCAGCAAGGCTTACAAAAGGGCTCAGAAGACTTGGTGGACATCAAATAGCTCTTACAAAATAGTGTTTTGATGAGTTAAGTGTAAATGAATCAGAAACATAAGGATTACATTTTCCCTGAGTGCACATGGGTTTCAGAATTGAGGGGAAATGTAGTTTGCTAACTGCATGCCGGCTTTCACGGAACCTAAGGCACTCCTGGGGGAGGGTCGTGGGGGGTGGGGAGAGAAGAAAGAGAAACCAGCCCCGGAATAGTTTTAGATGTGGTGCCAAATTTGAAAATGCTGTTGGGCTTGCCCTCTGCCAGTAATAAAATTGCTGGCCACCCAGAGAGGCCACAGGGAGGAGAAAGGAGATGGCTTTCCCCACTGGCCCCTGGTTCTCAGCAACTGTGTTCAGTTAGTACCGCTCAATCACCAGCTGTCACTGGGTCCCTCCGCTGGACTTGGTGGCCCCTACTTGGCCTCAATTTTCACACTATGCAGCATGCCTTATTTACCCCCAACTATATCTGGTGTTTTGGCTCCCAGAGCCCTTGGCAACCGGTCAGCTTGTCACAAGCCCCTGCTCTGTAATCAAGTGACCTGTCCATCACCAGCAGAATGTTTGGGGAAGCTGTCACACATCGCTTTTTGTTGCATTCAGGAAAAACAAGAGTCCTTTGTAGATCTTTTCCTCGCTCTCTTCTTTAATGCTATCCAGGTGTGGCGTTTCCCCCAAACTGGTAAATGTCTTCCCTTCAAATCTCAGCCCGACACAAATAACCAGTTAAATCTCAGCACCGCTGTTACCTTATCCCAGAATTTGAAGCTCTGGATCTTTTATAATTTCCATATTTTCTTTCTATTCTTTCCCTTGTATTTTGTTTCATTGCTCCAAGTAAGTAGAAAATCATTTCAATTGGTGGTAAAAGATGATTGAAACAAAATAACAAAGGCCTTGGCTGCAAACTGTTAGTTTTATGAAATTGGCTACTGTGTTTTAAATTAGTACCAGGGCAAATCTTTGGACAATTATATCAAAGGCTGCTGGAATTAATCAGTTGCATGTATACAATTGCTCCTTTCTGAGCCTTGTAGAGAGTAAGGACAGCACGGCTAACATGAAAAGAAGGAGGTTTGCTTTACCTGTGTGAGGGGAAATGCAGGAGTGATCCAAATGCCCAGAGGGGTCTCTGATCTTATTCTTTGTTTGTCTAATCCAGAACTTGGATTGGAGTTGAGAGTGGTCACTGGGAGGAATAAGAGGATGCACATTGCAAGACAAAAGACCACTTTTCCAAAGATTCCTTTTTGGCAATCACAGTTTTGTTTTGATAAGGGTGCTCCGGAAGTAAAAAGACTACAGTCTATAGAGCGCCTGGACCCAGGAGGAGGGGAAGGGGGGTGTGGGAGGAACCCAGGCCCCCTGTGAAGACTGGATGCTGAGTCCCTATCTTGGTGACTGTTAACCTACCCAAGTTCTGACTTTTGCAGCTAGAGGTAGGGATGAGGCCTGGGAAATCATTGCATCCAGTTCACTGCTTTTACAATAGTGATTTTCTGCCACCCAACACTCAAGCCCCAGCATCGTGCCTGGGAACCTCCAGCCATTTACTGTACATTCCACCTGGCCATTTTAATAAAACTTTACCACTTCCTATGGCATACTCTGAAGTTTAGTCTACAGTCAGATGAGCTGTTCTTTATCTAAGGTTTACCCGAGTTGTGTTACCACTGCTCAGAATACCACGCTCATCATTCATATTTTTGGATATTTCCCCACATGCACCATCTCAAACTGTTGATTCATTCACATAGATAATGCTGAAGCCCTATTCTGTGCCAGGCACTGTGTGGGGCACAGAAAGAAAGCAATGAAAGAGCCAGTGTTCTTTGCACCTGGAGCACTTAACGTACAGAAGCAGACAGGTGCTCAACAGCTGATTGCAAAACGTGTGCTTATTTTTATACTAAAGCACAGGGCACTAGGGGCACCTGCAGAAAGAAACCAACCTAGTCCAGGCATCAGAAAGAAATCTCCCTCAGCCTTTCTCATCTTTCTAAACTATTTGTATTCCTTTCTATTAGCCTCCTCACACTCTACCTTGTGTAACTATACAATCATACTCTGTTTGGCTTATCTTTCCTTCTGTCCTTCGAACTGTTCATCTTTGGGTCCTCCAATTTGCTTGAACTCAATACATCCTCTTTTTTCAATTGAACAAAGAAAGGGAGGCCCAGACAAGAGAACTAATTGGTACAAAATTAAAACAAAAGTTAATAGAAGAACAATAGTCATTTTTCCTGACCGATGGTCCAGGGTTACTATGTCAGACTGTCTTTCAAGGTATCCCTCAAGGTCATACGATGCTCTCTGTCCCAAATCCTTAGTAAGCACCACTCCAGCATCCCACCACCAATAAAATATATATATATATATTAACATATCTCTCAGCCTAAAAAAGAAATAAAGGGTTCCCTGAAGAATTCAGAGTAGGGGCGGCACCTGTGGCTCAGTGAGTGGGGCACCAGCCCCGCGGGTGGCAGGTTCCAACTTTGCCTGGGCCAAACTGCAACAACAACAAAAAATAATAACCAGGCTTTGTGGTGGGCGCCTGTCGTCCCAGCTTAAAAAAAAACAAAAAACAGAATTCAGAGTAATCCCCAAATGATATTGGAATTAAGGTTTATATAGTAATCATATGTAGGAAAAACAAATAAAAACTAAGTATATATAACCTTAATGTGTGGATGTTAGGAAAAATTTTCTTCTGAGAAAACTAATCACAGCTCCAAGGTAATTCAAAGAGGAAGGACATATTCCGAGTTTTAGTTCTTTTTTAACAAAATAGAATATGAAAATATCTAGCATATTGTCAAAATTTGGTAGGTGCTCAATCCGCTGCCAATCTTTCATTGCATGGGAAATATTTTACCTCTCACCCATGAAGTACTGCCTTTCACCACCCCACCCTCCAAACCAGTCATCTGTATTGCTAGCAAAATGGACTTCCATAAATCAAATGTGACTGTTATTTGCCCCCAAAGCCAGTTTTCACCTCCTTCTTCTGACTTAATTCTTTACTTTTGTCCAGTCAAGCCAGTGTACCTTGTTTGGGAAATCTTCCCAGACTCTCTCCACAACAGCCAGAGTAAGACGCCTCTCCCTGTGCTCTTACAGCTCCCCCACTTTTAAGGCTGTGCCGAAGCCCTTCATTTTAATGTCCTCTCTTTTCTACTAGCTGGTGAGCATCCTGAGGACAGGACCAGGCTTTACTCACCTTTGCATCCCAGAAACCTACTAGAGTCTGGGATGACCAAATGGCTATTGAGGTGAATGAGTGGATGAACCAATGAAGTAACAGAATATATATAAATATTTATTCAGCAACTTTAAATGGTCAAAGCCATAAATTTAATTAGCTAACATAAAGCTAACTAACTGGATTTGTATCTCCTATGCTATTTTTATTTTTTTTGAGACAGAGTCTCACTTAGTTGCCTCCCATAGAGTACCGGGTGGTCACAGCTCATAGCAACCTTCAACTCTTGAGCTCAAGCAATTCTCTTCTCTCAGCCTCCCAAGTGCTGGGACTACAGGCACCCACCACAACACCTGGCTATTGTTAGAGATGAGGTCTCGCTCTGCCTCAAACTGGTCTTGAACCTATGAGGTCAGGCACTCTATCCACCTCGGCCTCCCAGAATGCTGAGATTACAAGTGTGAGCCACATGCCCCACCTCCTTTTCATGAACTCTAAAGATGAAATGACATTATAAATTTATGATCTCATATTTATACAAAATTGTGTGTGTATATACATTCTAGAATGCTGACCAGAATGTTCCTACTAGTTGTCTCAGAGTGGTAGAATTTGAGATGTTTTTACTTTAATTCCCTCATATAGCACTCTAATTTGCTATAATAAGCATGGATGATCTTTATTGTTAGAAAAAAGTTAAAGCATTGTGATAATATATGATCACTACTCAGCTTGAAAAAAAACTCAGCTCCTACTCTAAAGATATGTTAGAGCTGACACTATTTTTCTCTACACTTCTACATCAAAAAAATAAAATAAAATGTTCTTTAATCTGACTTGCAACTCCCTAAAATACTTTGGAACCATGAAGAAAAGCTTGCCTTATCTTCAAATGGTTTTAGCAACCTGTGTTTGATTGAATGTTAGTGCCTGGTTCACCAAAAGTGTACTCAGCCAGGAAGTCAGCTCAATGTCATGGGAAGCTCCAGTGTTTTAGAGTCAAAAAGCTTTACAATTACTCTATGACATTAGGCAGATCAGTCTCAACTGAAATATTGCGTTGAGCCTCAACTGAAATATTGACCTAATTTCTACTTTTTAGGTTTATATTAGAAATAGCATGTGAAAATTTGGTGAACTAATCATCTAAAAATCCATATATTTCCATTCATCCAGACTTTCTAGATAGACTATAGCTATATAACTAGCATCCTTTAAATTGCAAGGCTAAGATCAGGAAAATAAAAAAAGGATATTTCCAGGGTCAAGACATGCAAGAAATAAAATACACAGGGAAGCCTGGGATCTAATTTTTTATTGGTATAGTCTGAAAATAGAGTACCATGGCAATTGAGTGGCTTGAATTTTCTTGCTTATTTTAGGAAAGGAGATTAGGCCCTGCAACTCTGCAAAGTGGTGAGTTGGTACAAAGACCTTTAAAATAAGGTTAAGGCCCTTGAAAATTTGTTTAAAATTTTATTTGTTTAGTAAAGGAAAATGCTAGGGGAAAAAATATATGTATATGCATATCCTTAGCTGCCTCCTTCATAGCCTGACAATTCACTGAGTCTTACTCTGTCACCTGGGATAGAGTGCGCTGGTGTCATTGTAGCTCACTGCAGCCTCAAACTCCTTGAGCCAAAGTAATCATCCTGCCTCAGCCTCCAAAGTAGCTAGGATTACTGGCGTGCAATACCATGCCTAGCTAATTTTTCTATTTTTTGCAGAGATGAGATCTTGCTCTTGCTCAGACTGATCTTGAACTCCTGAGCTCAAGCAACTCTTCCACCTCAGCCTCCCGGAGTGCCACCATACCTGGCCTAATTCACTGAGTTTCTTTGCCTAGGGTCTGAGTAGAGATTATAACCACTGTCATACCTCACAAAGATTTGAAGTTTGAGTTTATACGGCTCTGTACAGTCTGAGAATGCTTGAGCTGAGAAATTAGCTGGAAACTAAAGATAAATTCTAGGCTAATGAAGTTGCAGGGTTACCTAGAAATTAACATGAAATCATTGAGGGAAGACATAGACTTGACCCAGGGGACGCATGATTCCCACAGATAAAAGCCTAGTGAACTTGAGTTCGCATGTCCAAATTAAAAACAAATAAGCAAGACTTGGAGAGCAAGAGAGGCCAGATGTGGTGACTCATGCCTGTAATCCCAGCACTCTAAGAGGCCGAGGTGGGTGGACTGCTTGAGCTCAGGAGTTTGAGACCAGCCTGAGCAAAAGTGAGACCCTGTCTCTAAAAATAGCCAGGCTTTGTGGTGGATACCATATTCCCAGATACTTAGGAGGCTGAGGCAGGAGGATCACTCTTCAGTCCAAGAGTTTGAAGTTGCTATGAGCTATGATGTCATGTTAAAGTAAGACTGTATCAAAAAAAAAAAAAAAGAAAGAAAGAAAGAAAGAAAGAAAGAAAGAAAAGAAAAAAATAAATGAAAAAACAGCAAGGGCCAGTCAACAACATGAGGTTTTTTATTAAATTCTGACTTTAGGCTAAGCCTAGTGGCTCCCTCTTGTAATGCTAATACTCTAGTAGGCTGAGGCAGAAGAATTATTTGAGCTAGGAATTTGAAATTGCAGTGACCTAAAATGTCACCACAACACTCTACCCAGGGCAACAGAGTAAGATTCAATCTCAAGAAAAAATAAAATAAAATGAAATAAATAGATTAATTAATTAATTATGAATTTAGTAAGAAATATGTATGTTCATATTTTAGGATACACAGAAAACAGAAAAATAAAATTAGGCTGGAGTCATGGCTCATGCCTATAATCCTAGCACTTTGGGAGGCTGAGGCAGGAGGGTCACTGAGGACAGGAATTCAAGACCAGCCTGAGCCACATAGCCAGACCCCATATCTACAAAAACCAGAAAAATTAGCTGGTCATGGTATCATGTTCCTGTTATCCCAGCCACTTCGGAGGTTGAGGGAGGAGGAGGATCATTTGAGCTGAGGAGTTGGAGGTTGCAGTGAACTACGATGATGCCACCACACTTTAGCCTGGGTGATAGAGTAAAGATCCTGTCTCAAAAGGGAGAGAGAAAGAAAATAAAATAAAAGATAAACCAAAAGGGGAGATAAAGATATTCAGTAAACCCAAGTGAGAGCAAGCAAGAAAGAAAAGAATAAATAAGCAAAGAAAAAAGAATAATAAATGGCGAGCACAAACAGGAGAGAAATAGATCCAACATAAATCATTATGCTAATCAGATTAAAGTCAACTGTAGGAGGATGTAGATTCTCTGCTAAAAGGTTAAAGGTAAAGGCATGAGAAGTATTTGTCAGGTAAATACTCATCAAACAAAGTAATATTTATTTTCAAACAAAAGAAACATTAGGCAAAAAAGATTACTATGATAAAGAGATCACCTCGTAATGATATAAGAAAGATCATATGATTTTGAACTTAAATTTACCAAATAACATGACCAAATTACATGAAAGTATGTAAATAATATAAATCAAACAATGACTTTTACCTTAAAAAAATGCATAATGATATTGTTATATTTTAATACATCTTTCTATAGTTGGTTAAGCACACTAAAATCTAGTTATGAATTGTAAGATTTTGAATAACACAAAATAATTTTTGTCTGATAAAAGCATATAGAATACTGATACTGAAAATTTGGGTATTTCTTTGTAGAATAAAAGATGTAGAATGTTTGAGATTTTTTTTTTTTCCTGTTTTTGGCCAGGGTCGAGTTTGAACCTGCCACCCTGGTATATGAGGCCAGCACCCTACTCCTTGAGCCACAGGCACTGCCATGATATTAGCATATTAACTTTTTAAAACAAGAATTTTTTTACTAAATGAAGATTTTTTTTCTTTATTTTTTGTGATATCTATCACCTCAAACACTTATTATTTCTTTGTATTAGGAACATTCTATATCTTCTAGCTATTTTAAAGTATATAATAAATTATCATTATCTATTAATTTTTAGAATTCATTTTCTGTTTTTGTAATCTCAAAATATTAAGGAGGTACAAATGTTTTTCTTATATAGATACCTTGTATGTTTAAGTCAAGCCCATCACTAGAATTGTGTCATTGTACCAGGTAGGTAAGTTTTTATCCCTCATCCCTCCCACCTTGCCACTTTCTTGGTTACCGATCTTCTTTACATCTCTTCGTGCCTGTGTTTTCCCATCATTTAGCTCCCTGCTATTAGAAAGTACATGTGAGGCTGGACACAATGGCTCGCACCTGTAATCCTAGCACTCTGGGAAGCCAAGGTGGATTGTTTGTGTTCAGGAGTTCAAGACCAACATGAGCAAGAGTGAGACCTTGTCTCTACTAAGAAATATGTAGATAGATAGATAGATAGCTGGGCATTGTGACAGGCTCCTGTAGTCCCAGTGACCTAGGAGGCTGAGGTAAGAGGATTGCTTGAGCCCAGGACTTTTGAGTTTGCTGTGAGTTTTGATGCCGTGTCACTCTACCCAAGGTGACAGAATGAGATTCTGTCTCAGAAAAACAAAAGAAAGGAAGGAAGGAAGGAAGGAAGGAAGGAAGGAAGAAAGAAAGACAGGCACATGTAGTATTTGTTTTTGACTCCTGAGATGTTTCACGTAGGACAATGATCTCCAGTTCAATCCAGGTTGCTACAAATGACATTAATTTATTCCTTTTTATGGCTGAGTAGTACCCATGAGTGTGTGTGTTCATGTATCACATTTTCCTTATCAACTGATTTTTTTTTATTTTCTCTATACATAGACATGTGTTTATTTGGTTTCCACTTTTTGCCTTCACAAAATTAAAAAGGTTTAAAATTTAATAACAATGACAATGTTTAAGATAAGGACTGGAAACAAAAACCTCATAAAGAATGAACAAAGATAAATACATTTGGAAAAGAAATCAGACGATTTCTGCAACAAAAAATTGAGCAATAATAATAATAATAATGCAAAAAAAGTAATATTCACATTGTCAGACAAAAGTATGTCTATCATAGAATGCTTTGACTCTGAGGTTTAATATGGATGGACCAATTTGCACTTAGGTTGATTCCACATCTTTGCAGTTGTGCAGCAATACACACTAGAGTGTAGGTGTCTTTTTGATATAATGGCTTCATTTCTTTTGGGTAGATACCCAGCACTGGGATTGCTGGTTTGAATTGAAGGACAACATTTATTTCTTTGAGGAAACGCCATAATGTTTTTCATAGAGGTTGTACTAATTTGCAGTTGCACCAACAGTGTATAAGCATTCCTGACTCACTTAATTCACACCAGCATCTATTGTTTTAGGATTTTGCTTTCTTTTGGGCTTATTAGTAATAGCCATCCTGATAGGAGTAAGGTGGTATCGCAGTATAGTTTTAATTACATATCCCTGATGATTAGTTATGTTGAGCATATTTATATGTTTTTGTTCTCCTAGAATTTTTATGGTTTCATGTTTTACATTCAAGTCTTTTATCCATCTTGAATTAATTTTTGTATATGGTGAGAGATAGGAGTCTTGTTTCATTTCTCTGTCTGTGACTATCTAGTTTTTCCAGCACCATGTATGGAATAGGAGTTCCTTTCCCCAGTGTATGTTGTTTTCTGCTTTGTAGAAGATCAGTAGGTTAGATGGTTTTCTTTTTGGATTCTTTATTCTATTTTGTCGGTCAATGTCTCTACTTTTATATTAATACCATGCTGTTTTGGTTACTATAGGCTTGTAATATAATTTAAAGCCAGGTAATGCGATGCCTCCAGATTTGGTCTTTTTGCTTAAGATCATTTTGGCTATTTGAGATCATTTTTAGTTCCAAACGAAGCATAGAGTTATTTTTTCTAGATCTGTGAAATATAACATTGATATTTTAATGGTGATTGTGTTGAATCTATAAATTGCTTGGGTAAACTAGATGCAAACTTTTTTTTAATAAAAACTCAACAAAATCAGATTTCTTCATGATGCAAAAAAAGGAGGTAAACTCAGAATAGATAAAAATCTAAAAAGTATCATTTTGATCACAAAGTCCATCTAAGAATGTCCAGTCATGTCATTCGTCCTGTTAGCATAGCTAGACAAGAAACAAACAAACAAAAAATCTGAAGATTAGAAAGGAAAAAAAACTATCATCATTTCTTATCTGTTAAAGACGACATAGGAAATTTGATTAGAATCAACGATTTGCTAAAACTAATAAAACAGTCGACGAGGATTTCTAAATGTAATATCAATTTATAAAAGTCAATTATTTTTATCATCCCCCAAACTATACAATACAGATATACCTACATGTATAGAAGTGTATATGTATACGTGTATGTGAATAGATAAAAACAATCTGCTGTAACACTGATACGTATAAAATGCCTAGAGTTAGGAATATATTTCTAATGAAAAATCACAATTTTTATGAAGAAAGCCCTAAAACTTTCCTGAAATCATAAAAGAAGACCCGAATAAATAAAAATGTGAAATACATGTGTGAATGGGACAATGCAATATTATAAAGATGATCTTTCTTTTTAAACAAATCTGTCTGTTCAGTGAAATTGTAATAAAAATGCCAAGAGGCATTTTTAAGAATGGAACTTAGATTTTACATAGAAGCACAAAAATTCATATGGCTCTTTTGGGCTGTTTTGTTTTGTTGAGACAGAGTCTTACTTTGCTGCCCTCAGTAGAGCGCTGTGGCATCATAGTGCACAATAACCTTGAACTGGGCTCAAGCAACACTCTTGCCTCAGCCTCCCAAGTAGCTGGGACTACAGCTGCCCACCACAACACTTGGCTATATTTTAGAGACAGGGTCTCACACTTGCTCAGGTAATCCACACACCTTGGCCTCCCAGATGCTAGGATTACAAGTGTGAGCCACCATGCCTGGCCTTATGGCTCTTTTTAAGGAGAAAATGAGAGTATAGAATGAACTGATAGCATAAATTAAGTATAGATAGTATAGAATAAATCCATAGCATAAAGCAAGACTTTCACATAGTTATGGAAATTAAGATAAACTGCTATTGATAAGATGGTTAATAAGAAATAGCCCAATGAAATAAGATAACCCAGAAACAAACTTATGTAATTACTGATACTATATCTTTCAAAGACAGTTCAGTAGTGAAAATATTGACTATTATCCTAAAAGGATTGACGAATGCTGAACAAATACTTTACTTCTATTTGGGTGAGAAAAGTCTTTACTTCAGATCATTTCCAAAACTATACTGTACATGATTGAAGCCATACATGTAAAAAACAAAACTCTAAAATTTCTGGGTGCAGTGGCTCATGCCTATAATCCTCATACTCTGGGAGGCCAAGGTGGGTGGATTGCCTGAGCTTAGGAGTTTGAGACTAGCCTGAGCCAGAGTGAAACCGTATCTCTAAAAATAGCCTGGCATTGTTACTGGCGCCTGTAGTCCCAGCTACTCAGGAGGCTGAGGGAAGAGAATTGCTTGAGCCCAAGAGTTTGATGTTGCTGTGAACTATGATGCCATGACATTCTGCTGAGGGTGACAAAGTGAGACTGTGTCTCAAAAATAAATAAATAAATAAATAAATAAAACCCTAAAATTGTTGAAAGGAAATTAAAGAAATTATGTTATGACCTCAGAGTAAAGTAACATTTATTCAACAAGATATAAAAAGCACAAATTATAAGAGAAGTAATTAAAACTTTCTACTCCCCAAAGCGTCAGAGTGAAAACAATTGGAGTCCCAGACTTGAGAATGATACATGTAATGCCTTTTCCTATAAATAATTGGTATCCAGTATATATAAATATATGTTCTTATGAGTATTAGAAAGAAAAATAATCCAATTTAAAATAGGCAAAAAGGTGAACAAGCTTTCACATACTAAAATCTAATTTCCACATGACTAGAAACCTATGTGGTCCACAAACATGTGAAAAGATACTCAGGCTTGTGAGTAATAAGGAAAAAACAAAATAAAACAATCATTCAATATCATTTGCCAGCCATCAGATTGGCAAAAAATTCAGTGTTTGGCAGAGTCAAGTACTGGCACGGGCCTGAAGCAAGGAGAAGTCTGTGGGTAGACATGTTAATTGGTAAACCCTCTTAGAGAATAATTTGGCAATATCTTACAAAGTTGAAAATGCAGTTACCCTCAATCTAGCCTTATCATCTTAGCTATTTTTCCCTCAGAAAACTGTTGTTCCATGCACAAAGAAACATTAATACAAATGTTTCAAGTAACATGGTTGGAGATTACAAGCATAAGGATTAAATAACAGTAATAGCAATAATAAATAATAAAAAATAATGATATCTATGGAGAAAAGAATAGCCCAGGAATGTGTGATATATTTCTACAGTAAAATGCTCCAATCAGTGAAAGTAAAGAATGGTAAATCTACTTGGAGCAATATGTGTGATCTCAGAATAATACCGAGGAGAAAAAACAAGCCAGATGCGTGAGTGTAGGATAAAAAGATCTGTGGAACGTAAAGCAGGCACAACAATACTGAGTAGAAAAAGTATAAAGATATGCAGGGGGAGACTGGAACATAGGAAGGGTGCAAAGGGAGGTTCAAACTTCATCATTATTTTTCCTTTCTTTGACACCAAAAATAAACGATATGAAGAAAATATGGCACAATGTTATAATCTGACAAATCTGGGTAGTGGATGGACATTTTTTATAGCGTTCTCTGTACTTCTCTATAGAGTTGAACTATTTTCTAATTAGAACAAAAATAATAGTATGTAGAAAGGCTTTGGCACGTCATCTCAGGTTCAGAAAGTGGTTGTTTCCTTTCCTTCCCATTCTTGGCTAAAGGATGGTGTATAAAGTGCCCAGGCATTACCCTCCGATTCTCAGCCCAAGGCTAGACTGGAACACTTAGGCTCCTCCTGAGCCAGAGGCATGCTAGGTGGTCCCGCTATTCTGCCTCCCAGCTCAGGCAGTCTGGGTGGTAGGTCCTGACCTACACCCATTCTCAGTGTAGAATTTGAGGTAGCTTCCAGCCAGTATGTAGAACAACTGAAGACAGGCAGATGCAACACGACATTCCTCATTAAATTAGAGTTGTGACTGCAGGACTGACCATCACATTCTCCCCAGGCTCCCATTCCATCCATGAAGGAATGGACGGGGAGAGAAAGAAAGCAGCTTGTGCATGGCTGTGAGTCAGCAGTGGTATTTCAAGGAGAAATTGTGTCTTCCAGATGTTTCCAACTCGTCTTTGTATATAAATTCTTTTTTATTCAAAAGTAGGTCTTTTGTCTATTCTGCTATGCTTTCCAGTTCACAGCAGCAAGGGACTTCCACCTCCGGAGAGCACCGCCTTGCAGTGGAGTTAGAACTGGTTCAAGTCCTTGCCCCAGGACGGAAGCAGTGTGACTAGAGGCAGGCAGCTTACTCTACCTAAGTCTTAGTTTTCTCATCTGAAGAGGGGGAAAATCATAACAATAATCACTCACGGGACTGTTGTTTGGGTTGACATTATACATACAAAGTGTAAGGCACAGTGCCTCGCATGTGATTAATAGGTGACAAATTGAAACTGTAATTGCTATTTTCATTCTAGAAGATGGAGTTGTAAGAAGTATGACGTAGTTTAGTTGTTATACAGACTATCTGGAGGGACAGACCATGGCAAATGAATGCTCTGAGATGGAAATGATGAGAGGTCAATAATGAGTAATCAAGGGATTCAGAGAAGGTTCCTAGAAGAAGCAAATGTGATGTTCCCATAGGGTGACAAGCTCTGTCTTCTTTTCTTCCTGTTGTATTTTTGTTTTTCCCATTTTATTTTCACATTCGTGTAGCACAAGAGTCGTGTATCCTAATTAAAACGTAGGAAAACAGACCCAAAATATGAAATGACTGGCGTACAGATTTCAGATAGGTTTTGATTGACCAACACTTTAAAGTTATGATTTTAAGTGAATATTTATATCTTTAAGGTTATGTTATAGGCTTCTTAGTCTCCTTATATGTATATTATTTTTTAAGATAATGTTTTAATAATCTGTAACTAAATTTTAGTTAAGTTGTGCTTCAAATTTGATACATGTTTATCATTGATATCACTTTCTAAGGAGGGATACTGAAGCAACCATATCAAATAGAAATGCCATAGTTTTGTATCAAATTGCCAGAAATGCAAACCTGAGGCAGATATGTGACTTGAGATATTTGCAAAAGAATGATGGCTAAATGTTGAAAGAGTAAAAAAAAAAAAAAAAAATGCACAGAATTCAAAAAAAGAAAAACCTTCAAAATAGCCCCCAAATCCCATCACATTTAAATTTTTTAGCTAGGAAAGTAAAATTAGTTTGGGCACAGTGTTTCATGCCTGTAATCCCAAGACTTTGGGAGGCCAAGATGGGAGAATCACTTGAGGTTAGAAGTTTGAGACCTCTGTAGGCAACAGTGAGACCCCAAATCTGCAAAAAAAATAAGTCAAATTAACCAGGCATGGTGGTGCACACCTGTAGCCCCAGCTACTCCAGAGGGTGAGGTGGGAGGATCACTTGAGCCCCACAGTTCAAGGTTGCAGTGAGCCTTGATTATGCCATAGCACCCATCCTGGTAAAAAGTGAGACTCAATAAAGAAAGAAAGAAAGAGAAAAGAAAGAAAAGAAGAAGGAAGGGAGGGAGGGAGGGAGGAAGGAAGGAAGGAAGTTGGTCTGAGATGCAATTTAAAGAATTGATGTTAAATATTAATGATGGTTAAAGTTTTTTTTAAAACTTAAAATTATATTCAAAGTTCCTTGAAAGAAACCAGAAGTGGCCAAAATAATCATATGAATAATCATATGCAGTGCTAAAGTTTTAGTTCCAAACAAAAAGGAGGTGGGAAGATTCGACTTGGTCTCCAGCTTCCATCACCGCACTACAAGAGAAGATTCTGAGTGGGGAGAGACTTTGGATCTAAGAATGTTCTGGACAGGAAAAGGAGGGTGTTAGCAGTAGGAAGGTAGGACAGAGGCTGTTTCAACTGGCACATTGGAGATGCGGGTGGAAGGCAGCAGAGATGCAGAGAGGGTGACATGGAAGCTTTTGGGTTGGGGGAACTGAAAGGACTTAGGGTCCACCTGGATGTAGGAGGGATGGAGGAAAAGGACTTCAAGGGGTAGTAAGGCTTTCCAGATGGCTTTAGGAGCTGCTGAAAGGGACAGCTTGACAAAAATGTCCTACTTTTAGACCAACTATGAAATAGGTTCTAACCTCTAGCAAAGCCTACAGAGGTCACTAGCTTGTCCTTCTTTTAAAAAAAAAAAACTATTCTATCTAGTTTCTTGAACAAAGAGCTCTTGTTGGGCATTGCTTTTGACTATAACTTGGAGAAAATGCAGTATTATTACAGAAAGTTTTCAGTGGAAAAACAAAATTGTTTTAGTAGCAGTTGTACCCCTTCCCTCTTCCCCACCTTTTAACCAAGTGAATGATGTTGCCTTCTATTTTCCTACCTGAAAACTTAGAAGCTAACAGCTCCTGTTCCAAAGATTGGCTGCCAGGCCCCTATGAGATGATACCCGAGCCATGTACACATAGTTGGAAGACAGGGGGTTATTAAATTTGCGCTACCAGCTTGTGATGCTGGTGGGTAAGAAGAAGACTGGTGGGTAAAAGAAGTGTTTGGAAGACAGATTTTGCCCCAAGGCAAAGACAAAGCTTCTGGGATCCAGAATTTTCAGAAGTTGGAATGGGTCACCTGGAAAGAGAGTAAGCTGCCAGGCACTGAGGTATTCCAGCCAAATACTGTAGTAGAAATGAGACTCTCCATCAAGACACAGCACACATGATAGGTGGTGGGCCCATCTTCATGGATTTACCTAACCAAGGTTACATGCAGTTATCTGTCAGTCCTCTTCTGCTGAAAAGATCATGGCAGAATTTCAGTGAATGAGGAGGCAGATGATTAGCCATCACTAGTAATGGGATGAACAGTTTATCTCAGGCTAGCCACACGCATATGAATGTGCTTCGTGTAGGCTTTCACTTTTGGCCTCTAGAAGGAGAATGCTGTGAGGACAGGTGTACGACTGATTGACCAGGAGCTCAGAGAGGTCAAACACCTGCTCGTGACTTCCTGGCTTGTCATGGTGAGGCCAGGACAGAAACACGTTTGCTTGCCTCTGTGTTGGTGTTTATTGAGGAGGAAGGGAAAGAGGGGAAGAGGGAGGCCGAGGTGGGGGCAGGAGGAAAGTATTCAGAATATTAGCCAACTGCTTTAAATGTTATCAGTCAGCTCAGCGCCCATAGTACAATGGTTACAGCACTGGTTACGGTGCCAGCCACATGCACTGAGGCTGATGGGTTCAAGCCCGCCTGGGCCAGCTAAATAACAATGACAACTGCAACAAGAAAATAGCCAGACATTGTGGCAGGCACCTGTAGTCCCAGCTACTTGGGAGGCCGAGGCAAGAGAATTGCTTAAGCCCAAGAGTGGAGCTTGCTATGAGCTGTGACGCTACATGACTCTTCTGGGGGCAACACAGTGAAACTCTGTCTCAAAAAATATATATATATATTATCAGTCACAAGTCATTTGTGACACACTCTATACACAAGGTAGAGAAAGTACTTTTGCCACTCTCAGACTTTTGCACATTTTGGGGGGAAATGAATGTATAATAATGTACACAGAATGTGTGTCACATGTATCTTATACCTGCATGTATCCCTTGGGAATATCACTCTCTCTCCCACCCCACTCTGATTTTAGAAGTATCACACACACACACACAAAAAAATGTGTACACACAGTAGTCTAGAGGTGGAAAAAATAATCAATAAAATAAAAGCAATTGTAAGGTCTATAATTCTACCAACAAAGTAGCATCCCAGAGGTTAACAAGGCAACCATCATTCATTCACTAATTCAAGGTTTTTTGCGTATTTACCTGCTTTATTTTCATTGACAGAGACTAACTCCTTAGTAGCTCCAGTGCTGCTTTAACAAACTCCCTTTGGGGGTAATACATGCAGCGGTCTCAGGAAGGTCGTGTTCCTTACCGGAGTCCTTCAATGCTCATAAACTCCGACTCATTGTTGCGTTGAGAACCAGAAGACATTCTCTGCCCACTGCCCCTGCACCTGTTATCTTATTGGCCTTATCCAAACAGCCCCTGCCCTAACAGCAGCTGAAATAACAGATGGGCAGGAGAACTTGAGATTTTTTTGACATCGTCCTTTTGTTTATGAAATCCCTCCCCCTAACTCTGGAATCTGATAGGAATTCTCTTCATTATCATTTTGTGGTTTTCCCATAGTACTCTTTTATTATTCAAAATGAATAAATAACTGGTGCAGAGGCAGATAATAAAGAGGAATCACATGTCCATTTGAAAATGGTCAGCCAGGATAGAGGGGTGGGGTTTCCATTGTTGAACTTGACATAAACATGTATTTGCCTGGGAGGACAATTGCCTTAACCACATTCATTTGGGGGGTTTTGTGTTATGAGGCAGTCAGTGCAGGTAGCAGGAGATCTTGAAGAGAGATGCAGCCTCGGCAAGTTGAAAATCTGGCAGGAACCAGCCCATGGGATTCCAGGACATGACCCCACTTTGCAAGGGATGAGTTATTAAAACAGCCCTCAAAGAAGGATCTGATAGGCAGAATATAGGGTATTTCTTAATAGTATGTGATTGTAAGCAAATTGCCTAACCTTCTCACATCTCGGATTCATCATCTGTAACATCAACATGAAAATACTAGCAGCCACACCGAGTTGTTTGATTCTCAAATAAGAAATGCATGAAAAGCGCTTAGCCTAGGGCCTGATATTCTATTAATGGATGCTGCTATTATTGTTGTTGTTGTCAAGAGTGAAAGACAGAAGGGGAAGTGAGTGACCGGGAGGAGGAGAATGACTGTACACGGGCATCGGGAAGGGACTTGCTTGCATGTAATGAGGTTTCTGCTCAGGTTTTTAAATGCGGGAAAATAAGATAATGTCCAGAGAATCTAACATGGCACTTTCCCGCCTCTGGTCTTTTGCTGATCATATTAATTTTTCCTGGATGGCTTTCTTTCACGCACCTTCATGATGGATCACATGCCATCTGACACTCTTCTATGTGGGTTTTTATAAAGCTTAAAGACAAAAAGCTCCCGGGTAACGTCCCTGGTTATTAATCAGTCAGTTGATGCTGGTTATTATTGCTGTACATTGTAGTGTAGTCCATTATGCTTAGCAGACTGCCTTAACCATAGTAGGCAATAAAAATAAGGTCTTAACCATAACAGACAGTAAAAATCATTGGATAACTAAATGTGCATTTGGTTTCAAAAGAGCGAGGCTGGCAGCACGTCCTCCAGGGAATCAATTTCCTATCCTCTCCTTGTCTGCCCCCAGTGTTGTATTTGTATAGCTAATAGTCTTCCTTATATTTCTCCAGGAATCTAAATCTTGGCAGTGTGTACCAGTATCGGATCATAACTATATCAGGAACTGAAGAGAGTGAGCCGTCCCCTGCTGCCATATACATCCATGGGAGCGGGTACTGTGGTGATGGAGTGATCCAGAAGTAAGTAGATCCACCTGAAGGCAGAAGAGGAGGAGGGATGCCGATTAGGCCACGAGACGGTTAGGGGGCTGAACAGAGGGAGAATGATCAGATAATGGCCAGAAATGCTTCTGAAATACTCTTCAATGGGTGAGCTGTGAGTTACCAAGTATCCCAGTAATTTATCAGTTGGTCTTCAAACTTCTGGCCTTGGAAGAAAAACATTTTTTTTAGAATACACGCATTTCCCAAGTATGTAGTACAGTGTACGATTTAGAGAGAGCTACCATTATGCAGTTATTACCATTTGCTCTTGTTCTTAGTAGTTGTAGGTGTGGTACGCGGATTCTCTGAGTCTTTTCCATCACAGCCCATGCTGGGTTACCGGGACCCAGTTCTTCCAGGTTACATCACTTTGACAGGGTTTGCTAGTCACCATTTACGTTTGTTAAAGCTGCATATTTATTTGTTACTTTTATTGCATTGTGTTATGTCAACAATTTGCAAAATGGGTCAAAGGCTCGTAAAAGTAGCAAAGTATTCCAAGTCACTATAAGTTTAAGCCACAAATGGAAAGCAGTCTTCTGGAGGGAATATCGAATGTGAATATGAGTACACTGAGGCAGAGGGATCAGTGGGTGAAGACGACAGCCAAGAAAGAAAATTACGATTTCAAGATACAAAGATGCATGTCTAAAAACGGATTTTGTCAGATTATCAGTCTATTCATCCGCTTGTCCTCAGGACAAGATGTTACATAACCGCCAAACGGGGGCAAGAAGCCATCAAGACGTTTGCATTGTTTAAAACTCAATAAATAAACTTCTTGAGTTCTTCTCCTCCAGAATAAGCACAAAAATGTGTTTCTGGCACAAAATTGAGAGCTTTGTCTCTAGAGGTGGAGAAGAGAAAAATAATCATTCAAAATTAACTTCCTTATTGCTAAAATTATGTTTCTTAGCGCTAAAGTATTTATTTGCAAGTTGCACTATGGCTAAGAGAGTTCTGAAGCTACTGACAGATTTAATGGTAAACATTATGTGTGGAGATGGCAAAACAAGCTATTGGCAACATTCCTTCATTAAATAGCACTGTTGGGTGTCATATAATATCTGTGCAATATGGAATTACAATTACTATTTCTGTAGCAGGAGGGGTGGTGTAAAAAAAAAAAAAAGAATGTGCCTCACAGTTGGATGGAAGCGCTGACGTGCAGAGCATGAATCAGCTCCTAGGTGTAGTTCACGTACAACAAAGACATGCTAGATGACGATTTCTTTTTGTTCATCACTAACACGAGAAGGGAAGAACCATTTAACGTGTTACTGATGGTGTTGTGGTATGGAATGTAAACTGAAAACCTCTGCTGTGGGATAAAGGGACCAGCTACGAGTACAGCAAGGGTGGTGCAATGAGTAAGAAGTAACAAGTAAGAAGAGTTAGCACAGGACTACCCAGCCACACAGACATCAGCCAGTGGCCGGCAGTGTGCTTTCTGATGATCATTTAGCATTAAAAGAGATAGGGATGTTGAAAATATCATCATATGAGGACCAGTGAGTTACATCTTTTCAACTTGCTGTTCAAAAAGGTGGTGGTGTCTGGCCAGGGGTGGGTGGCTCACACCTGTAATCCTAGCACTCTGGAAGGCTGCAGCTGGGACATTGCTTGAGCTCTGGAGTTCAAGACCAGCCTAAGCCAGAGCAAGACCCCATCTCTACTATAAATAGAAAAATTAGCCAGGTGTTACAGCCGGCGCCTGTACCCCAACTGCTCAAGAGGCTAAGGCAAGAGGATTCCAGGGACCCAGGAGGAAGAGATTGCAGTGAAGTAGGCTGACATTATAGCACTCTACCCTAGGCAACAGAGCAAGGTACTTCCCCTAAATAAATCCATAAATAAATAGTTAAAAAGGAAGACAAGATAATAGTGTGTACAAGATTCTGCTCCCTTCTACCCCCCACCTACTAAAGTATGCCAAGTATTAACAGGAAGGTACTGATTTAAGTTTTTGACATAGGAATGACATTCATTAAAAACATTGGCACTGCTATGGCAAGTAACAATTATTTTCATGATTTCAAATGGCTGGCTGATGCACTGTATCTCAGGGATGTAGCTGTAAGTCTTTAATGTTCTACATCAATAACTTCATATCTGAAATATTGAGACTTTCGTATTGAGGAGATAATGTTAGGATTTTTAAGTGTTAAATGATGGTGCAAATCAGCTGATTGCCAAGAATTTGATTCCTCAAGTGGACTGTGCAGCTGCTTGCTTGTTTGGGAATAAAATTAATGATGTGTTGTATTAAATATAACACACAAAGTTGTGTGTACTTAGGATCCACCTCCAAATGTGGCAACAGAAAGAGAATATATAGTTTCCAATGCAACAAAACTGGGGAAAGGAAATTTTTTTACTATTCTGTCTGACATTAAAAGATCAACTTCCAGCTTTTAATACAGCTATTGTCCGATGGAGTGCTGAACTGCTAAGCAGAGTGATCTCTTTGGAAAAAACATAGCATCATTCGTGAGTCCAAGATTGAGCTGCATATCTAAAATATTTAGAAAACACTTCCAGTCCTTGCTGAGAACATACAATTGTGATTTGGGATTTTCTAATTTGGCACAGTTTTTTTTGTTTGTTTGTTTTGTTTTTGAGACAAAATCTCACTCTGTTGCCCTGGGCAGAGTGTTGTGGCATCATAGCTCACAGCAACCTCAAACTCCTGGGCTCTAGTGATCCTTCTGCCTCAGTCCCCTGAGTATTTGAGACTACATGTTCCTAGTATAACACCTGGCTAGTTTTTCTATCTTTAGTAGAAGTGGGGTCTCACTCTTGCTCAGGCTGGTCTCCAATTCCCATGCTCAAGTGATCTACCTGCTTTGACCTCCCAGAGTGCTAGGATTACAGGTGTGAGCCACTGGGCCCATCCACAAATATATTTTTAAAGTCTCAAGATTTGGAGCCTGATTGATAGCTTAGTCTATCCATTTTGGAGACAGAGATGCATTGGGAAAATACTGCAAACAATATTATTATTCTCTCTGATGTAAAGCTGTTATCATCATCATCATAATTATTAATTTTAAATAGTATTATTAACTTAATACACTTTGTTAGTACTTTTACCTATAACCAATATTCTGCACAGGCAGCAGAACTCATTTAGTCACCTACCAAATATTTATTGATATACTTTATAGAAAACACAATGCAGCTGAGGGATATTCCCCTATGGGGGAGAAAAGGATATCTTTGGAGAAAAGGATGGGTATAATCTTAGCCAATAGGATTTTTCATGGGATGATACATGTTTATTTGCTCTACCTATAAGGGAATTGGCAAAGAAATATGGACAGACTCAGCACTGTGTGGGGCTCCTCATAGATGAAGGCTCAGTCCTAAATGAGCCACAGCAACACATCATCCCAATTTCATATCAAGTTCAAAGATAAAGATACTGGATGAATATTATGATAATGATATTTATACACGTTTACTGAGCCTCACTATGTGCAAAGCCCTGTGCTACATTATTATCTCCTGAGATCCCCCAACAACCGTACTAGGTAGGTCCTATTATCATACTTGACAGAAAAGGCAACTAACACACACAGAGATTAAAGAGTTTCTCAAGCTTACACACCCGGTAAGGAGTAGGACCATTATGTGAACTGAAAGCCAAGTTCTCATCTGGATTCGCCATCGTATTGCGTATTGCCGTGGGATGTTACAACCCTGTGTATCTAACAAGTAAAAGAGCAGCTGCTACTTCCCAGGATGACAGGACTCTGTCACTTCCTATGGGATCTTATGGCATAGTATGGGGGGCTGTCAAGTAACAGGCAAAAACAGTTGGACAAAGTGCTGTGATTGATGGACCAAGATACCTATGTATACACAGAAAGATGGCACTTGCTCCAGCCCAAGAGGTCAAAGGTTTCTCAGAACCTCTTTATCTAATGATACCTCTGTCATGCCTAGAAGATAATGTTTGGGTGGTGATAGAAAGCAGGTTAGAAATGTTCTCTGTAGCTTAGGAAACCAGCCCAGTTTTAAAAGAATGAAACAATTTCTTCCCAGTCAACCCAAGGAACTGCTAAGAAGCACAAGGTGGCCAGCAATTTCCAGCCAGTAAGATTCACTGGCAGATAATTCTGGGACCAGCTAGGAAGGTGGACTTCTTTGTTCTTGGGTTTGTAGACAGGAAAGAACTTGGGTGGCTCTTGGAGATGGATGCAGTGTCCTGGCCATTGATGTAATTGCATGGCACCACCCTGCTACTCCAACACCTCCTAAAAGCAACAAACATCATCCAGTGTTAATTGCCCTGGTGAAATGAGCCTGAGGCCTCTTCCATGCTGTGACACATCCCAGCTGGTCATCTGGGAGAGAGGGACAGCTGCCACATCTGCTGTAGAGACCTCCCAAGGCAGAGTGGAAATGGGAACTGTGATTTTCTGAGCATCTACTGTGTGCCCCACACTGTTCCAGTCACATTAAATTACATTCTCACCTTGCACCAAACTCTAAGGATTAGGCCTTATTCTCTCCATTTGAACACATGAGAGCCAGTGTCTGTGTATAAGAGCACTGTTCAATGGAGTTCTCTGCAACGATAGAAACATATTCTGTGCTGTCCAACACAGTAGCCACTAGCCACATATAGTTACTGAATCCTTATGGCTACTGTGAAATGTGGCGACTGTGACTGGAATTTTAATTACATTTCATTTTATTTTTTCTAAATTTAGATCACGATGGGCAAGTCGGAGAGAAGCCAAGTGACTTACCTAAGCTCACATGGCTAGTTTGAAGCGTGGGGTTCTAAAGCTATGTTTTCTGTTTTTAAAGGATGGGGATTTTCCAGAAAGCAACAATCCAGCGAGACTTTCAGGTCTTGTTCCTCCTCCTCCTTGCCTAAGCCCAATTCAAAGAGTGTTGCTCATTTTCTGCCCATCCCAACCTTTGCAAAATCATCTTTGGTGATGGAAATAATTCCAACAAAAACAAGTGGGGGCATTCTTTATTTCTTAATAGCATCGTCCCACAGCCCTCAGAGTTCTGGACACCATGAAATGACATGCCCAATGGAGAAAAGAAAACTTACCAGTGAAAGAATGACTAAACTGGAACCCAGGAGTAGAAAAATTGTTTAAGTGCCTTGGGGGAAGGTATCAAGGCAGGGAATGCTGAAGGAACAGCATTTACATGATAGAACCTCCAACATGTCCTTTGAATTTGACCTTCTAAAAGCAGAAACACAAAAATGGCAGTGAGATTGTCTAGACACTGCGGGGAAAGGTCTGTTCATGGATTTGTGCACTTATTCCTCCATTTCTTACTCCCATCTAGAGAATGGGGGTGAAGCAGGAATTCTACTTCATCATCAGAAACACAAAGTAAAACAAATGGAATCGTATTTTATAAATCTGCACCTTTTACGATGAGTCTTAGTTTGAAGAACTAGAAACTCAGACAGGGAAAGGGATCTGTCCAGGGTCTCGTGAAAGGGTCCATGGGCCAGAGAAGACTTCTCCATGTTGGCCGTCGTTCTGAAACTTACCTGTCCAATTTTGTCTTGGTTCTGCAGAGGCCAAGGTGAAGAATGTGATGACATGAATAAAATCAATGGTGATGGCTGCTCCCTTTTCTGCCAACAAGAAATTTCCTTCAATTGCATTGGTAAGTCTTTGCCATTTCTCAGGGCCTGGCTGAAGGAATGGATACCTGGTCAATTACAATAACAACAATAGTTATGTCTACATTACGATTCACTTCTTTATGTTACGCATGGGAGTGCCTCCCATGTACTAGCACTGTTTTTAGACATCAGGAGATACAACAGTGAAAAAACCAACCAACCAACCAATCAAGCCCTCTTCTTGTAGGCAATGACAAGGACAGATTACTTTTTCTTTGATCAAGCTTTACCTTATAAATATTATTGCTTTTCTTCACACCAGCTGTCCAGGAGGCCTATTATTATAGATGTTTAAGGCTTCTATTCTTATTTCATGGGTGAGAAAAATTAGAAGCTAGAAAGATTATAAAACTTGTCCAGAGTCATACAGGTTAAATGAGACTGAAGACAGGGGCCCAGAACTTGAACATGATTTTGTATGTTTCTCAATTGCCCACTCAGCTCATTGGATCTTGGAACCACCAGGGTCCCTTCTGTAGACTCCGAACCTTGGGCAGTCTCTCTGATCTGAGGGAGGAGGAATAGCAGACCAGCTTGTGTTTAGAAGGGAAACGTCCTTTTCCCACCTTTGCAGAGTCACTTGGGAAGTTTGTTTTCCTCTGCCCTCTTGCAGAGTCTGGCTGATCTTGTTGTTTCAGCCCCACTTGGGAGGCCCTGCCTAGCCCGGGGCTGGTAAACAGACAGGGGTTGGGGGCAGGGATGGAATTTTGAGCTGGCCCAGATGAGATCATACTTCCTTTAAGATGCAAATCGATACCTGAAGATCAAAGGTCCTCCGGCTAATCCCAGGGGCTGGAGGTGAAAACTAATCACAATTCATTTGCAAGTACAAAAGACAGAGGTGCTCTATCTGGAGAGGGAAGGGGTAGCTACAGAGGGGGTGAAAACCTTGGTGGGAAGATTTCTCACTGAAAGGCAGTTTTCTAGGAAGACTAAAGGGAAGGAGATGTCCTTGCATCCTGGCATCTGCGGTGCATTACAGAGGTGCATTAGACGTCCTTTCTCCTGGTAGATTGTGAGCTCCGTGAGGGTAAAACCTGTGTCATTTATCTCTTGTTCAATTCTTAACTCACATTTATTCATCATCTACTCACTCCTTGGCACCCATTGGGGGCTGAGCAATGCAATAGAGGAGCCTGCAGAAGCTTAGGGAGGAAGGACATGGGATGTTTTTAGGCAGGACCTTGGGTTTTTCAACTGCAAAAGGTTTTTTTCTCTCCTCTTTCGCTTTGAATATGGTTGATACTAGCCTAATGGTGTGGTAAAAAGAACCTTGGAGTAAAATTAGAGCACAGTGCACTATGGTGCAGCTGTGCCCAGAATTGCATGAAGCCAGCCAGCTTGCTTTTTTTCTACTTGGGGCCTCACTTCACCACCTGTAAATCAAAATGATTGGACTAAATGGACTCTAAGAGTCTTTCCTTCACTTTGGTGCGAATTCCAAGGTATGTGACTGACTTCCTCATACTCATGAGCCACACTTGTACCCTCACAGCAGTTAGCATTAGTCCTAGACCATGCCGGAAGATGCCTGCCTATGCTACTTGCATTCATGTAGCATGTGACTTAGATGCTTCTGACAAGAGGTTGGGGTATAGTGAAAGTGGGATATGATATGTTAAAAGAGATGTTTGAGTCCTGTCACACATACCCTGTGCTATTTTAGAACTACGTGACAATACACAACAATGAAAAAATCTTTTATAGTTAGAAGCTCATTCTCCATGGAAGGGGGTCTGGGTACTATAATAGCCCACGGGCCAAAACTGACCTACTGCCTATAATAGTATATGAAGTTCTAGTGGGATGCAGCCACACGCTTTCATGTACATATTGTTTGTGGATGCTTTCATGATATACAGACAGAATTGAGTAGTTACAACAGAGACTCTATGGCCCTAAACCCTAAACTATGTATTATCCTGTCCTTTACTTACGAAGTTTGTTAACACCTGGTCCATGGATTTGGGACCTTTGATACTCTCAGTTGGTAGGGCCTGGTTGGTGCAGATGAGAAATGTAATTGGAACATCCAATGGTAGGGACTAGGAGAGGCTGCTGGAAGTAGCCCCAGACTGAAGTCTAGCCCCAGCTTGCCTTTCCTGCTTGGCCCTTACTTTCCCTTCTATGCTTTGGCCACAATGATTGTTTTGGATTAGATCTGTGGTTCCCAAAGTGTGTCAACAGGGTGTGTAAGAGGAAAGGAATGAAAATGAAGATGTTACCCAGAGGACAAGACTGGGATACTCATAGGTCTATCGTATAGACTATTATTGGCCACCAGATTCTAAGCCTTCTGCTGCCAATAGTGTTGGCTGAGCACCTGTGGTATACCAAGCACATTTATAAACTCTTTTTCTCATAAAAACTCTTTTATTGCACTGCTCTTTAAACAGAGGAACCTGATAACCTGGATGGAGCTGAAACCCATTCTTCTTAGTAAAGTATCACAAGAACGGAAAAGCAAATATCCAATGTACTCAATTTTATTATGAAGCCAGTAGATGAGCTAACACATGCTCACACTTAATTTCATTCAAGTTAGGGGGAAAGGGAGTGGGGGGAGGGGGAGGAGGGGGAATTGGGGGTAATTGTGTCTCACTTAGCGGGCACAAATTAGGGGTGTATGGCACACCTTTTGGGTGCAGAACATAACTACAAGAGGGACTCTAACTATCAAATTCAAATATTGTGACCTGGTTATTTGTACCCTCACAATAACTTGAAATTTAAAAAATAATAAAAAATAAAAGAGGAAGGTGAGCCTTGGGGTAGTGAACCAAATATATACAGTTAAGTGATGGAGCTGGAGTTTAAACCCACAGTCTGACTCCAGAGCTCACTATGGTAAGTGACTTACAAAGAAGATGGCTCCTAGTCTTGTAGGGTTTAGTGGTGAATGAGAAAAATATTGTTATGAAACAATTCACATAATAAATCAGTGGAATGGACCGGGCGCCTGTAATCCTAGCATTCTGGGAGGCCGAAGCAGATGGATTGCTTGAGTTTACAGGTTCAAGACTAGCCTGAGTAAGAGTGAGACCTGCCCTCTCTAAAAATAGCCAGGTGTTGTGGTGGGTACCTGTAGTCCAGCTACTTGGGAGGCTGAGGCAAGTGAATTGGTGGAGCTCAAGAGTCTGAAATTGTTGTGAGCTATGACGCCAGGGTACTCTACCAGGGGCGACAAAGTAAGACTCTGTCTCAAAAACAAAACAACAACAACAAAAAAACACAACAAATCAGTGGAATGAACACCAAACTGTCAGTGGTGTGGACAGCATTCAGGGAAGGCTCTCTCTTACCCCTATATATCAGGTGGGTTTTATGTTAAAGGTAGGACCTCAGCCATGCCCTTTGATGGGCATCTAGAGTCTCATTACAGACACAGAGATACAGACATTTCAGGAAGAAAGGAGTCGTCCAGGCATCCCAGCTCACAGGGAGTACATTCCAAGGACAAGCTCCATAGCTTGACTCTAGAAAACTATCTCTCTCTACAAGGAATGGCTGAAAAATAAACAATGAATCTTTGGCTTCCCGCAGATCTCATTTTAAGGAGTCAGAGAAGTGAGAGTAGAGTGTGGGGTCCCTGAGAGGCACTGTTCTTCTAACATTCGTTAAGACAGTAAGTGGTCAAGGTAGTGGCCGAGAGATCAGGCATACCGTAGCTTGGATGTGTGGCCTTGGCTAAGCCCTTGATGTTCTCACCCAGAACGTGGTCAAAATGGAACCTATTTACCAATATTTATGGACTTATACTATCTGCATCTCCTTCTAAGACGTAGGGGATAATTCTAATATAGCAGTGTGTTCTCTCAGGCCCCCCGTGGAGCATGGGAATGGGCAGACAACCCAGGCTCCCTCTTCCCCTCAAACAGACACACGGACCCCCAGGACTTTGAATGAGAAGTTAGTGGTGATGACACATGGAGTCTGCAGAAACCATTTTGATGAGGAAGGTGAGCGTGGCCACAACCCACGCCAGTTGCTCAAGTATACGAGGGACAGCATGTAGTACACATATCACAGCTGAAATGACTCTGTGTGGCAAGAGCTCTGGACCTTTTCATAAAACCACTCCGGGGGACCTAATCTGGGGCTTGGGATTAGGTTTCAGAGCATATAAGCTTGGCTCTCCAGCCCTCCTAGAGAGTCTTTCATAAGTATCCATTATTTCTGAATAGATTTTATTTGCCTGTTTGTTTTGCTTCAGCTACCCAAAGGTGGTCTCTGTTGATTGTTTGTCACTTAGAGTTCGGGCTGAAAATGATTGTCATAGGATGCTGTGAGGTTCAGCCCCATTCCTAGCAAGTTAGATGTGCTTGATGCGCATTAACTATTACTTTTTGCAGTGTGTGTTGGTGGCAGAGGTGGGGGGGGGGAGGGTGTAGAACCTCAGCCACAGCCACCATTCATGGATACTCACTAGGTGACATGCTCTACATCAAGAATTTTCTTTATGTAGTATGAACCTATGTGAGGTCTCTTATTTCTGCGTGTGGGATCTGAGTTCTGCTATGACCTATTATAACTTGTGCGAGGTTACCATAGCACACACACTCTGTATCTCCAGACAGAGTCGTGAGCCCTTGCTTTTCCTGCTGTGCCTCCACATTGGGGTGCCTGCTTCCTTCCTTCCTTTGCTCCTTCTTTTCTTCCTTCCCTCCCTCCTTTCTTCTTCCATCTCTCCCTCCTTCCCCACCCTCCTTCTTCCTTCCCTCCTTTCCTTCCTCCCTTCCACCTTCCTTCCTTCTTTCCTTCCCTTCCTGTCTCTCTCTTTCCTTCCTTCCCCCTTCCCTCCCTACCTGCCTCCCTCCTTTCTTTCTTTCCTTCTTTCCTCCTTCACTTCCTTCTTTCTCTTCCTCCTCCTTTGAACATTTAGAAGGGCTGATGTTTAAACTCCAGCATGAGGGTGGGTGACAGATTTACGGTGACATTCTCATTCACTTTTCAGAAGCCCACACATCCGGAAGTATTCCCGAGATGCCAATATGTTTTTATGCAACACCCCGGGGACTTTCCCTTCCCACTTTCCCAGCCCCAGTCCCCTCAGCCCCCAGCACAGAGTAAGTTCCTTGTCAAAATGAAAACCACCCCGTAAGCCCTCTTTGGCCATGCAGGCTTCATCCCTTTCCAATGTGGAAATTATCTTGTCCATTTTCCTTCTTTTAAAAATATAACATACACCAGGCCGTAGGTTTCAGTTTAAAAATGTGGTATCAGTAAAATGATAAGTCCCCCAGCAGGCACTGGCTGGAGGCATTGTTCCTCAGTGTTGGGAATTCTGCTCTTAGAGCAGTGAGTCATAAGCCACAGACAGGCTGCTGATAAAAGCTGAAGGAGGGCAGGTAATGGTCAAATTAGTCAGACAAAATGCAAGGGATCCCCAGAAGAGGTGCCGCTCAGTAATCTATCTCTAGCTGGTCTGGACCGTGCTGCCTTCTGGTGACATTTAACCCATTGCAGGGGGTGCAGCTGGAGAGCGGCTCATGCTGTTTTGACTTCCCATCCTGTGTTCTATGGGATAGTTGGGTCTAGGTCTCAGTTTACACGGAGAAGCCTCCTGGCCACAGGTTAGCAGCTCAGAGCCTTGGTTTCTCCCTTTGTGAAATTCACGGATTAGATGACAGGCTCTAAAGCTTCTTTCCTCATCTGCTGCTAAGGATTCTTGATTTGTCAAACAGCTAATTTAAAGGTTTTGGGTTTCAAATCCTGCTCCACTGATATATAGCTAGGAAAACAGAGTAGGAGGGACCCCCACGTTGTCTTTCCCAGACATGCAGGCATCCTCCGTGGGGGTGGGCAGGCATTCCCCATGTGTCTCTTTCCCTCCCTCCCGCCCCACCCGGTTCTCTCCCAGGCTTACTGCCATTAGCCTCACTTTGTCTCTGATCCCTGACACAGCATCCCAGACCCTGTCCTAGAGCCAGGGCCAGTAACTCAATTAGCACCCCCACCAGCCCGCCTCGCTCCCCTCCCGTGTGGGGCAGATAAGGGGAAGGAGGAGGAATCAGTCAGCCCCCTCTCCAGTTGCTGGGAGGGGCAGGGGGGTCACGGAGCTTGTGGCCCCTCTGTCAGGCCGCCCTGGTCTGCTCTGAGCCAAGGCGAGAAAGGAAAACAAGAAGATGAATCGCCACGTCTTCTTGGTGGCTGCTCCGATGAGACTTTAGAACAACAGTGACTAAAAAGGAAAACAGCATCTGGTGGAGGAGAGGGGACAGAATGGGCTCTGCTGGGATTGCATTTATTAGTATTTTTCTTTCTAACAATGTGAAATCATAATAGATGATCCACCTCTCACCTTTAAAAAAAGTTAAAACTAAAAAAAAAAAAAAAAAAAAAAAAGCTCAAAAGAAAACTTCTCCAGGCTCTAAGTATTCATTCAGACCGCCCTCTGCAGAAAACACAGTGAATTTCCCCTCCAAAAAATGCTTTCTTGAAATCAAGCTTCCCTTGACTGGAAGACAGGCCTCTAAAAGAGAAAAACACAAGAAGAATGTGAGTGGTGGTTGGGGTGGGAGTGATAAAGTGGTGATGGTAATTGTCATAATCTGTCACTTAGAATGGGTGGCCTGCTTAGCACAGGCATAATGCCACATGGTTAAGAACATTGACTCTGGTGAAAAGACTGGCCAGATGCTTAGTCCGGGCCTCCATTTTTCTTTTCTGTAAAATGGGTTACTAGTAGTTTCTACTTTTAGAGTTGTGAGGATAAAATGAGTTTGTATATGTAAAGTGCTTAACACAGCGACACCTGACAAGTGTTCTGTGTAAGTTTGCTACTGCTGCTAATATTACTGTTATTCGTATTCTTAATTCAGAAGCCGTATCAACCTTCCCAGCAACCCTTGGAGATAATGTTATACTAATTTTATAAAGAAAAAAAAAACAACTCTGTGATTCAGAGAGATTGAGTCATTTGGCCAAGGTCACACAGCCAATAAGTGAGAGTGGCAGTATGTAAGCAGAGTCTGCACACATCACCATGAGGTATACATGTATAGCATGTATTGGGCACCCAAAGGCGCCAGCCTTTCTGCTAAGCATTCTTTTCTTAAATGATTTTATTCATCCTCATAGCAACTCTGTAGACTCCAAATAATTATACCATTTTGCTGATCAGAAAATTGAGGCATTGACAGTTTCAGTGAACTGCCCATTCATATAGCCAGGTAGGTCAGAGCAGGAGACCTCCACCCTGTCTGCCTGCCTAGAAGACTGTTCAGTATTCAGACGGACGCTCTAGAAAGCAAAGAACATTTCTCTTTTCTGCGCTCTCCGTTTAGCACCACTGAATCACAGCAGGACGTGAAAGTGAACGCACATGTCCCTCTTGTGCCCTTTCCATGAGTCATGAAAACAACAATTTTCAGTTATTATCACTCTATAAACATTCCACCACATAAAGCCCAGGCCTCCATTGTAGGGTCAGTCTATGTTCTGTGCTATAGTTTTGTTTGTTCACAGATCATCCTCCATTGACAGTAGCCAAATTGTTTTTAAATCTAGAACGGGTTTGACACTTCATAAAGTTGTCCTGGCAATGCGGCTCAAAGGCTCAAGTGGGTCTTGTTTGTACTTTCTACTTGGGTCATCGCCCATCTCCTCTTTGGGCCTCAGTTTCCTCTTCTGGAAAACGGGCACAATTGTAAACCTCAAAGCTCTGTTTAGAAAGAGAATGAAATAACATCTCCAGTGTGTTCAGGGCAATGGAGGGCAGTTAGCAGGCCATCAAGAATGTCACGGGAAGGGCCCACACCTATAATCCTAGCACTTTGGGAGTCCCTGGGTGGATCGCCTGAGCTCAGAAGTTCGAGACCAGCCTGAGCAAGAGCAAAACCCCATCTCTAAAAAATAGCCAGGCATTGTGGTAGGCACCTGTCGTCTCAGGTACTTAGGATGCTGAGGCAAGAGAATCACTTGAACCCAAGAGTTTGAGGTTGCTGTGAGCTATGATGTTACAGCACTCTACCCGGGGAGGCAAAGTAAGACTATCTCCAAAAGGAAAAAAAAAAAAAAGAATGTCACTGAAGGTGGTCTCTTCTTCCTCCTTCCTCACTCCCCATTTGCGCTCCCCTTTTGCAGAGATGGTCCTGGCAAAGATGGTCCTGAACTAGATCCTGCCAATAAATTACTGTGATATGTTTTGCAAAGTGACGAGAACCTCCTTGTTCTCCGTCTCCCCATTATAAAGTAATAAGGGCAAATTAGATGCGCTCCCAGGGCCCTTTCAGCTCTGACTTCCAGAATTCAAATCCCAGATCATTATTGTTTTAAAACCGTGCATTTTAAAAGAAATGAGGGCTTGGGGAGGAGAAAGGAATTCCTTTCACCTAAAGGGTCACAGGGGGTCACTAAGGGGACAAAAGAGCAGGAAAAGGAGGAGATGGGGCGGAAGGCTGACGTGCAGGCAGGACCAAAGATCTGAAGTCCTCGACCGGGAGGTCTGGTGGACGCATTCAAACGCCCTTGAGTCAGCATTGGTTAGGATCAAGCTTGCCATCCCGCCTCAGACCAAGGCTTACCACCTCCTTTGGAAACTCGGGAGACCTACCCCACAGAGAGACAGAGCTAGAATGAAAAGAAACAGGAGGGCCTCTGACGCCAGAAGGGAGGAATTCCAGCCCGCAGCCCAGGTCAGCTTCCTGACTCTCAGGAAGGGGTCAGGCTCAGGGAACCTACTTGGAGCTTGCTTGAATATCAGGAATGGAGACCGGACTTTGATGTGTGCCTTTGAAAAGCAGCTGGAGTCCAAGGCAGGTGAATCTGGGCAGTCAAGAACAAGGACTTCATTGTGGCCTTTGCAGTGACCAGAAGTCCATCTGCACATACATGTGACTCCGTGTCCATCTGTGCAGTTGTGCCGTGGTAGCCTGGGAGAGGGAACAGCCCTCCGGGCCCAGTGTCCAGGGGCCTTTTCTTAGCTCCTGGCTCTCTGCTGTTTCTTGGAGTCCATGTTGGGTTGGAAAAGACATTTAATATTCATGAGTCGTGATCTCCACTTGAAGGGAGTGCCCTGGGGGAAACTGAAATATTAAGCAAGTGAGGGATATAGACCTAATTGTATCCTCCTTTTATTTTTTGGCCAGAGAAGTAATATGCTTAAAATAAAATGATGGATGGGCAGTCAAGATGGTGTGAAAACCTCACTGTTAGAGCCTGCAGGAAAAAATTGGCTGCTTGTTCTAACATGTGCCACTGGACCCAGGCAGAAGAGGGTGCAGTTTGGCCACTGCCTATGTCCTTCCTTCATTCATTCCACATTTATTGATGCCTGTTGTTTGCCAAGCACTGTGCTAGTTTCAAGGGAAACAGCAGTGAACAAGGAAGGCCAGAGAGGTTGGAAAAATGACACTCATAATTATTTCAATGTCATTGTTGAAAATGCCTCTAAGTGGAAATACTTGGAGGTGTATAAACAAACCTTTACATGGAGGGATAACGGAGACCTTGAAATGTGACATTTAAGCTGAGGTTTACAGGCTGAATAAGAAGTGGGCATATTCAGGAGATAGGGAACAGATGACTGAGCAAGGATTACGAGAAGTTCAGACTATTCAGTTTTCAGACAGGGGCGAATTTCGTTTTTAATTTCGGATGAGTATGAGGGTGCACACGATTAGGTTGCATTGTTTGCATCTGTAAGGTAAAGTCTGAATCGTAGTTGTTTCCTTCACCCCGTAAGTGTGCCACATGCCTGTGCATTATTCCCTTGGGGTGGGAACTTGCTGAACCCCCTTCCTCCTACCCTTCTTGAATTTAGTTAGGTTTTTCTCTCAAGTGAGCGCCTAGTTGTTAATGCACTAGTTTCAGTTTAGGATTGAACACCGTTGATGCTTGTTTTTCCATTCCTGTGATACTTTACTTGGGAAGTGTTCTTTAAATCTTTTGAGGTTGTTACAAAGATACAAAATCTCTGTCCCCTTTAAGGCTGAAGAGTGCTCCATGGTGTATATAGAGCACCATGAATTAACTCATTCATGTGCTGAAGGCCATTTGCATTGTTTCTGTGTCTTTGCATTTGTGGATTGGGCTGCTGTAAACATTGGTGTGCAAATGTCCTTATGGGGAAATGACTTTTCTTCTTTGGGGCAGATCCCTAGTAATGGGATTGCAGGATCAAATGGAAGGTCTACTTTAGCTCTGTGATTAATCAGGCAGAGGGGAGAACTTGCAAAGAAGGAAAAGAAAGTCAGAGGTGAGCATGGCTGGACTGTGGTGAACGAAGGAGGATGAGGCTAAAGCCCAGTGCGCTCTCACCCTTGACTGTGGTGAGGCTGGCACTTCAACATGAAGGAAGGAAATGTCAGGTCTCTCCTTCATGTGCCTTCCACACCCTGTGCACAATAGCCATGTGCAAGCTTGCCCAGAACAGGGCTCAGCAAACTACAACTGCCCATGGCCAAACCCAACCTTCTGTCCTGGTAGATAAAGTTTTATTGAAACATAACTGCGCCACTTTGTGTCCATATTTGCCTCCACAAAGGCAGAGCTGAGTTGTTCCAACAGAGACCTGGTAGGGCTCACAAGGCCAGCTGCTGGTGCAGACGAGTTTGCCATCAGCCCTTCAGGTCCTCAGGCTCCATACCCTTGGATTTAGTCAACCTTGGATTGAAAATATTGTGGGGGGACAAGAAAAAATAACAAAACAACAATAAAAAATAATACAAATAAAAATATATAGTGTAACAGCTATTTGCATTGTTTTGGTATTAGAAATAATCTAGGGATAATTTAAAGTACTAAAGAGGATATGCATAGGTTATATGCAAATACTATTTCATTCTATATCAAAGACTGAAGTGTCTGTGGATTTTTATAGCCAAGGGCAGTCCTGGAATGGATCCCCTGCAGATACCAAGGGATGACATTGTAGGTAGATCCAGAATAGCCAGTTAGGCAGATCAAGGCAGGTGAGAGAGAAGGGTGAGAATATTACTTCATATAACTTGGTCCTGGCCTGTGCCAGCTCTCACTCTGTCACCCTGGGGTTGAGTGCCATGGCATCCTCATTTTCACAGAAACCTCAAACTCCTGGGTTCAAGAGATCCTCCTGCCTCAGCCTCCCAGAGAGCTGGGATTACATGTGTGAGCCGCCCACCCAGCCACAGCTGTACAGCAGTAATCTTATTGACTCCCCAAGTTTTTCACTTCCACGTGTGTGTCCTTCATCCTTGAGGAAGGAGGGCATCTGTCCCTCTCTTGTCCCCAGCACTGAGCTCAAGCCAGTCATTGTGTGATACACTGAAACAAATGATACTTTGAAGCTGAAAACAGGGGCCAGAGGAACCCAAAGAACTTGTCTCCCAAAAGGGCTCTGCGGCACCCTGGGTCCCTCCTTGACCAGTGGAAGGAAGTGTCCTATTTATGAAAAGCCTAGCCCTGACAGCCAGGTGGTGTTATCACTGATTTCCAGATGACACACCAGAGCCCCCAAATGTTTAAGTGACTTTTGAGCAAGTGGCCTTCATTCAATAAATATGTATTGAGCTGGGACACCACTACAAGAGCAACAAATCTTCCCAAGTGCTGGGTCTTGTGCCAGGCCAGCTGCCTCACACATTACTCTCCTGTCCTCTCTTGATTCTCCCAAGGCTCCGGGAGCATGTGAAATGGGGGCCATTACTACATTGTACACAAGGAAAAGCTAAGGCTTAGTAACATGAAGTGGCTTATTCAAGCAAACAAGAGGCTTATTAAGTGGCAGAATTGAGATATGAACCAAGATCTGCCCAATTCCAAAACTAGCCCAGCCGGACACCCTCATCCAAAATACCAGACCTTCAGAACAGAGTGAGCGTGGTGAGAGAGAAACAGTTGTCCCTAGGTATCCACAGGAGATTCATTCCAGGACGTCCTGTGGATAAAAAAATTTAGAAATGTTCTGAGTCCCTGATACAAAATTGCATAGTGTTTGCATATAACCTATGCACTTCCCTTCGTTGCATTAAATCACCTTGAGATTACGGAGTGCCTAATACAATGTAAATGCCGTGTAAATAGCTGTCATGTTGTCTTGTTCAGGGAACAATGACAAGAAGAACAGTTTGTACATGGTCGGTACAGATGCAATTTCTTTTTTCATAATATTTTCCATCCGTGGTTGATTGAATATGTGAATGTAAAACATAGATTTAGAGAGCCAACTGTATCAGCTGGGTATCCCACCCCCTCCCCCTCCCGCTATCCCAGGCAATAGTCATAATAGCACAAATAACACAAGTTATTAATTAAATTAATTGGGTGAAATTCATGCATTGCTGCTTCTCTATTCATTCCTTTGGTTAAAGACCTTAATACCAGGAGGAAGGAAGTTTTAACCTTATATTGGCCTTATAGATAAGGAAATGGAAGCACAGAGGTAAGTAATTTACCCCAATTCCCCACTTCCCTGTCAGGGAGTCTAGTCCTGGAGGTCCAGCTTAACTGCTAATTTATGTTATGTCTTCATCATTAAGGTTAAGGTTATCTAAAACAATGTGTACTCGGAAGAGCTGAGCAGCCTAGCAGCAAACAGAAACCCAGAAGGCAAAACAAGGCAGGGAGCTCAGGAAATCCTCACAGCACAAAAGGATCCCAGGGTCTCTTTAAGAAACACCATTTGAAGTGTTTGTTTACAGATCATTAAATACTTAACGGAGGAAGAAAGTAAAAGGCGACGCTCTCTTGGCCACTACTGCTTAAGTAGCAGAGAGAAATGAACCTAAATCTGAAATTATTACCTGTGAGAAAGGGATTCTCATAACTTGGACAGGAGCACAGCCATTTTAGAAGATCAGGTCAGAAATGAAAACAAACAAAAAAATCCCCTAGCCAGATTCCTGGTCTCCAGGCCAGAGTGCTTGAAAATACCCTGCCCATATTCTGAACCTGAAGGATACGCCCATATCCTGACCCCACACTAAAGAAGACCCCCAGGTGCTACTTCGGGCTCACTGCCCCATCCCAGCCATACTGACCAGGCTAATAAAAGGCTTCTGCTACTGTGTGAGAACTGAGCTGACACCTGGTCAGTCTCCCTTCTCCCTTTTCCCTCTTTTAAAGTCTTTGCTGTCCCTGGACTGGCCTCTTCTCCTTGCTCGGAGACCTTCACCCGGTTCTGTCCCAGAACCTTTCAATAATAATTATTAAGGGACTGGGTTTACCATTTGCTGGAGAAAAAGCCGAAATACCACAGGTCCCAGTATCTGCAGCTCAGTACTCACAGGTGTGCTGGTTGCCTTCTCTTTTCCTCCAGGTGGCCTGCAGACAAGCTGGGAATGAATATGCTCAGTCTCACACTATTTGTTTAAATTAAGCGCTCTGTGCATACAAAGCTCTGTCCTAGGCAGGATGCAGATGAGGAGGACAAATAGCAGAAAATCGCTATTAGAAGGCTTCCGAAGACAATGGTCAATAAAGGGGCAGGGATTGGGTGAGTGAACCCGCGAGCAGTGGAAAGCTGCTGCTGGGGGTGCTGGTGAGTCTTTGAAAGATTCTAGACAGCTGGGCTCAGATAAGACCAGGTGTGGGGCTCTGTTACTGTAAAGGTCCAGAACAAGGGTTCTTTCCTGTGTCCTGTGAGCAGACCAGTCCTAAAGAAAGCTACTGCAGGGAAGTCACGGGAGGGTCTGATCCTGCAGTAAGTGGTGGATTCTGGGCAGAAGCATGACATGCTGAGCGCAGTATTTTAAAAAGAACAACTTCTTTGAATGGGATCCTCTTCAAGGGCCAATAAAGTACTCTTGGCAAACTGACCTAAAGAGAAATCAGTTATTTCAGCTTTCAACACCAGTCAGAAACCCTGCCCAAATTATCCATAAGTTTCAATTAAACTATCAACCGCCATTGGCAGGACTCTGAAAGGTCATGGCTGGAGCTGGTCCCTCAGTTCAGGACTCCAAAACCACGCGTTTAACTTGAGTTCAGCCTCATTACCGAGGAAAGGGCTGCACGAGCATCTTAAATCCCTTTTCCAATTTGTCTTTCTGACCTTTGCCAAGAAAACTCCTAAAGGAACAAGGGAAGGAGGAAAAGCCAATTGACCAGACCCCCCAAGCACAAGGACCAAGTCTCTGCTCCAGGCTTGCCCCCTCAAAAAGCTTTTTCTGACTAAGAAATGATAATGGTGTTTCTTACCTAAGCCACATTATTTCGTTCATTAGTGCATTTATTCATTACGCAGACTTTTATTTGTTGGGTGCCTCTTACTTGCCAGGTCTGTTCTACTTGGATGCCCCCAGGCACTCAAATTCATCATATCTAATACAAAATTCACCACCTTCCTCCCCAGACCAGCCGCAAGTGTTTTTTTCTCGATCTCAACTGGTGGCGCCACTAGCCAACCAGACTTTTAAATCAGAAGCTTACAACACATCAGTAACTCTTCCCTCTCTGTCACTTCCCACATTCAAACAGTTAGCATTCTTCCAATTTTACTTGGAAATTATATCTCTTTCACCCAAATCAGTCTCCCTCCCCCTATTATCTTTGCATCATTTAAGATCTCTTAGTTTAGTTCCTGCCTAAACTATTGCAAGAGAATTGGAACAGGCTCCCCCATCTTTGCTGGTCTCATCTATAACCTATCCAGCAGTCCAGCCAGAGAAAGCTTCTTCAAATGCAATACTTTTTGTTACTCTTCATTGCCCTTGAGATGCATCTAAATTCCTTACTTGGGCATTCAATGCATGGTCTGCATGGTCTGATCTGGTTGTTTGCATTTTATATAATATCATACTTCAAAGTCTTATGCTTTCAGCCTATTCTCTGGTTTTCCCTTCCTTCTTTTTTTCTTTCCTTCCTCCTTTCCCTCCCTCTCCCCTTCCCTCCCTTCTTTCTTTCCTTTCTTTTTCTTTTTCTTTTTCAGTCTCACTTTGTTCCCTTCAGTAGAGTGCTGTGGACTCATAGCTCACAAAAACCTCAAACTCTTGGGCTCAAGCCATCCTCTTATCTCAGCCTCCCAAGTAGCTGGGATTACAGGGGACATCACAGTGCCTGGCTATTTTTAGAGCTAGGGTCTCACTCTTGCTCAGGCTGGTCTCCAACTCCTGGGCTCAACCAATCTGCTGGCCTCAGCCTCCCAGAGTGCTAGGATTACAGGTGTGAGCCATGGCACCTGGGCTTGGTTTCCTTTCGTCTGCTGATAGCATCCCCCTGCCTGCTGTGTGCTCCCAACTATCCATTCCTCCTTGGACAGATACAACCCAGGTATAACTTCCTTAGGGAAGTCTTCTCAAATTTGGGTAAGACTGGATGGGGGGGGGGTGTCCTTCATCTGTGCTCCTACCAAATCTTATTCTTCAGAGCAAAGTGCCATGTAGTCAGAACTTAGAGATCTCTCACTGGAACCTCAACCCTTGGAGTGCTGAGACCCACTTTCATTCGTCTGATTTTCCAGGAGTTCATCCAGGACCTGGTTCATAATTTGTGGTTCAGTAAACATAGAATAAATGGGTGAAAAGAGGATCTATTTCTTAGGAGACAGTTTTATTTCTCAGGCAACAAAAGTGTAGTAGATCTTTGTTGGTCTTTAGAGTCAGACCAATCTCAGATTGAATCAGAGACTTTCTTCCCTCTAGCTGTCACCTGAGGTAGGATTTTTTGGTTCAGGTGGCCCAGGGCAAGCAGAGGTTTCTGGCCTAGATGTATCCGACATCCTAATTCTGCCACAAAAGGGGAGGGGACTGCCCTTGGTTTTCTCATCAATATACCACTACATTGATACTCCCGGAGCTAGAAAGACCACGTAAGTGTCTGCTGCTGGTGCTCTTTTGATCTTTATTCTGTTCCTGGGCAGTACACAGGGGCTCAAGTGCTAATTCTCCTTCCCTCTCTCTAGACTGACAGTGGCCTTCACTCTTTGTCAAGGTCTGAATGCTTTAGAAGTTTAGAAAAAGAGATAGGGAGAACCGGTGGTGTTGGATCACCCCCTAAGATTTTCAGATAACCCCAAATTGAGCTGCTTTTGAGTGCCAAGTCCCTCTCTGTGGCTTGCCTCCACGTTGGGGGGGGGAGCGCTAATTAACCGGTAGCTGGAAAGAGCTACAGGTATGCCACCCCCTAGGCAGAGAATTCAAAAGGAAGTGGATAGCTGTGTAAATAACACCGCTTTAAGGGGCATTTAAGCCAACGCTCTTTGTTAAGGAAATTGATGGCTTTGTAAGTACTGCGTCTGAAGGGAGCACTTGAGCTGACGGTCCCCATCTCGCCTCGTAAATTCCCTAATGGACTGTGGGCCCGCGGCTGGGCCCAGCTTATTCAATCACTTGCCAAAAAAAACTCGGATTTCACTTAAAAAAATTTAGAAATGCTTAACCAAAGCATAACTTATTTGAGCCATTGCAGTTTAACTGTGGTGCAAGGTAACAGAGAGAGGTTACTTCCCTTTAGAGAAAAGGAGACTCCTGATCTTTGGTAAAAAAAAAAAACAAAAACAAAAAAAGTGCTAAGTGGTTTCTTTCTAGTTTTTTTTTGTTTGTTTGTTTGCGACGAGGTCTAGCTCTGTCACCCAGTCTGGGGTGCAATGTTGTCATCATAGCTCCCTGCAGCCTCAAACTCCTGGACCCAAGTGACCCTCCTGCCTCAGCCACCTGAGCTCCTGAGTAGCTGGGACTGCAGGCGGCAGGCAACCATGCCCAGCTTTTCTTTTTCTATTCTCTGTAGAGATGGGATCCTCCTGTTTGTCAGGCTGGTCTCTAACTTCTGGCTTCAAAGGATCCTCCTGCCTCCACCTTTCAAAGTACTATGATTAGAGGCAGAGCCACAGCACCAGCCCTAGGTGGCTCTATATAGCTCTCATTTTGTCCTCCTACCATCTGGGAAGATACTCATTATTTCACTAGTTTGTCAAAGAGGAGACTGGGACTGAGCTCTGAAATTTGCTATGCATCATTGACACCCAGAAAATTAGCAGGAGCTGGGATGTGATCGTAGCCCTACCAGGTCCCCGAGCCCCTAAGTAGTGCAAAATCTGCAGGGCATTCCAGGAATAATCAAATCAGCCCAAGCTCATTAGATCCTTCCATACCCACATCCATACCAAAGACATGAATTGGGACTTGTGAGTGGCTGTTCAGGCTTGGATTTTGAAATCAGACTAGTCTGGATTTGATTCCTGATTCTGCAACTTGTGAAATCTTAGGCAATGACTTAACTTCTTTAAACCTCAGTTACTTTGTCTGTAGAATGAAATATAGCACCAAACACATAGGGCTCTTCTCATACTAAACGGTGTTACGTACTGGAAACATGTAACAGTGTACTCAGCATGTGCAAGTCGATCAGGCATTCCGTTAACTGTGCCATCTATAATACATTAGATATGCTAAGTGTAATCTGATAGCAGCACAACTCGCCATTAAAAAGATGTGGAATCAGCCTGAGTACCCATCAATTTATGAGTGCGCACACACGTACTAGTCAGCCATAAAAAAGGAGTGAAATGATGTCTTTTGGTGCAACTTGGAAGGAACTGGAGATCTTTAGCCTAAGTGAGGTATCTCAGGAACAGAAAAATAACACGACATGTACTCTCTAATACTAGGGTGCTAAATGATAGGCACAGAAGGGCACAAAGAGATGTAAGGGACATTGGAAACCAAGAGTGGGTGAGGGTGGGAGGGAGGGAGGGTAACACTTACCTCATGGGTGCAAGGAACACTATTCTGGTGATGGGCACACTAAAAGCCCTGGCTTCATGTTATACAGGGTATCTGTGCAACAGAAACATTTGTACCCACCCCCAGTATTTTGAAATAAAAGAAAAAACAAATACTATTTTAACTGGGGAAGTAGATGATGCTATCGGTACACATAGAGAGGGGGCCTTCCAGAGACATTTTTCCAGAAGTGTCAGATTAAACTATGAATGAAAGATGAAAGTCCACTAGTCATGGGAAAAGCAAAGCTGGGAATTTGGAGTGAGCCTGTGCAAAGGTGGGAGGTGAGTGGGAGCAGGGTCCCAGTGCCTTAGAGAAGAGAGAAGGGTGCAGGGGCAGGCAGGAGGCAGACCGTGTCTTGTCGACCTCATTAAACCTCTGTCAGAAAATGCTGAATGAAAAACTTTGCATCTTCTGGGCAGGCAATTCTTTTTGGACCAACCATAGTTTGTTCAAGGATGTCTCCTCTGAACCTTGTCTTTCTCTGGTTAAATGTTTTCATACCCAGTGCTTAGTGGATCGTGCCTTCCAGAGTCCTATTCTCTGAGCATAGCTTAGCTCATCAGTGGCCTAGAATTTGTCTGTCCAGCCATGGCTGGTCTAGCTAAGACCCAAGAAGACTTCCTAGGCCTTTGTCCTAGAATCTACAGACAATATTATAATCTGTAATCTCTTACTCTTGTTTGGGCAAACACCTCCTTCAGTTGATAGCAACTGACCTCCAAGTGGCCACTACTTCTTGGAACTGTTTTTGATTATGAATAGTTATAATGACCCTTATCATCTCTGATCAAAAAGAACAGGTTTTGAATGATATTTTCAAATGCTGCTGGCTAATTCTTCCCTCTCTTCCTCTTTTTCCTCCCTTCCCTCTCTCTGTTCTTCCTCTCTTTCTTTCTTATTGAGAGAGGGGAAAGACATATATACCCATTTCTATAAGAACAAAATACAGTCAAACAATAGAAATCAAAGAGCAGATAGGTTAAAGTTAGCATAAAGTTCCGTTTCAAGGACTGCAGAGTAACTTGCCCCATCACATAAAAGGAGGAGAACTTACCCAAGTGTGATTCTGCCCAGTGCCCGGCTTCTGTCCTTTAGAGCCCTGCAGTGTGTCTGTCTCACCAGCTTGGAGATAGAAGACACTGTGGCTTGAATGGCTCATCTATTTTGGACTTATCTGAGCCATATGGTAGGAGGATGGTCTTTAAGGAGGGCCAAACCAATCAGGACTCAGGCTAGAAGCATCCATTTTGACACTCCAGTTTCGACCTGGGAACCCCACCAAGAACACAGCATGCTGCGGTCACCTTAGTCACGACCAGCTATGCCAGACCCGGGGGAACTGGCTTGGTTTTCATGTGGTGCCCTGACTCATCCTTGAGTCCTTGGCCCACTGGTAGGCATAGCATACGCTTGTCCAAAAGTCTTTTTTTGTTGTTGTTTGCTGGAATCTATGAATGCCTTAACAGAATGATGGGCTGTTTTATTGGATTGAAAACTAGATATACCTATAGGTATATGCTGACTTTTATTTACATGCATTGTTTTTCTTGACACTCACGCATCCAATTCTCATGAACCAATTCCTATTTGACATTGCAAGTTTTTAATATTTATATAATGAGACTTAATTAGCCACTGAGGACCCTTGGCCTCTAACTATTTATTATAGAGCATTCAGTGATTTACTTAACCTTTCCTAATCTCACTTTCCACATTTGCAAAAGGAAGACTATGGACTAGATAACTTCTGAAGAGTCTTGCAGTGCTAAGCCAGTTGTTCATTTGCAAATATTTGTGACCACCTTCTATGTACCAAAAAGTAAATGCAGCCACGGACACAACAGCCTATGTTTCTGCTCTCGTGGGGCTGCCCTTCTGCTTTAGAGGGAGTACAGTGGTCAAGTGAACATTTGAAGACGCAAGATAATGCTCTGAAAGGAAGAGAATGGACTGGTGGAGTAGAGACAGGAGTGAAGGTGGGAACTATTTTTCCCTAGGGTGATTAGAAAAGTCCTCTCACTGGGCAGGTGATGGTTGATCCAAGACCTCGACAAACAAAGAAACAAAAAATTGCAAAATCCATTGATAATTAGGGAGACGAGTGCTAGCTTGTATCTGTAATAATAAAATGTGAAAACAACACTGCTTATGGTTTTTATGTTTGAGCATTTTCCGTAGGATTATTTTACTTGATCCTTACAAGCCACTTTCCAAAATGGGTAAGAAAAGTAAAATAGTCATTTTTTTTTTAATAGGCAAAAAGAGCAAGACTCAGAATGCTGCTGCTCTATGTCACCTGATCCCCAAGAGCAAGCGAGTGGCAGGGCTGCGGTTCGGACCCCGCTTTCTGGCCCCTTATCTGCTTCACATCATAGTCCTCTCTGTTGCTCAAAATGGGCTCATCACCCGCCCTTCTCAGCCTGCACTGTGCTGATCATGCTCCCCCATCATAACTGGGAAAAAAAGGGTTTTAATGATTGAAGTCCACAAAGTTAAGAACCAAATACATTTTAGAGTGACACAATGGAAGGGGATCACAAGCTACTCAGTTTAACGCTTTCATTCCACACTAGTGAAAAGGCCAAAACTGTATCCCAGAGAGGGAGAGTGTCTTGTCCAAAGCCATGCAGGAGATCAGGGTGTCTGTCCCCATCTCCAGTTCCCTTGGCTCACCCTTTTCATTACAGCACCAGGCTGCAGATTGTGAGAAAGTGTCTTTCTTTCCTTTTCTGTCCTTTCTTCTCTTCTGTTCCTTCCATTTTTTTTAATATGGAGATGAGATCACGTTCAAACCACTGACTCTCCATTTGTAGTTTGCTGTCTTTTATTACCTCCCCCTTTTGCCACTGTTTGCGCGCTCTCCGCCGCCTATCAATACTTTGGATTGTTTTTCTCCATTTATCAACATAAATCATCCTGGCCAAATTTCATTTTGTCATTTCCTGCTGATACTGTTAAAGCCCTCTGGGTCTGAGGGATCACCCTTCCTTCTGTTTGTGCTTAGAAGCCTGCTTACTTCTTGGCCACTATATAATTTATGTGATACTAATTTTATACCCCTTTTCATATCATGAGTTATCATTAGAACCCAAAAGAGACCCTGTTGAAAGTCATTTAGGACTTTGAATATTCTGCTATTTTGGCTGTATTGTTATTTATTAGAATTACTATCTTTACTTACAATCCGTTTAGGCCATTTAAATAACTATGCTAAATTCAAGGTGATGAAAATGCATCTTCAAGTTCCAATTCATAAGGCTGTCAAATCTCTTTATTAAATTTTAGTCTAAAATATATGGTGCTTTTTCTATCCAAATATTTCATTTCTTTTCAGAGTCAGCTAAGACAGAAAATAAAACAATATTTAGGACAGATGGTGAAGCACAAAGTCTCACAGGAAAAATATATTATAAGATAGTTTATATAGAATTGGATGTTTTCCTCTTATATGTGTTTGGGTTTGTATGATGACCTCATTTTAATTAATATTTTCATAAAAATCTTTATATAGCACATCTGTTAAAACAGATTCAAATCAGGTTAGCTACATCTTCAGTACCTTCAATAACAAGAGAATCAAAAACGCCAAGAAAAGATTCTTAATTCATCATTTGCTGAGTACCTGCTATCAGGCGGACACTATTCTAAGTATTAGGGATATAAATATAAGTAAGGCTGCTGCAACTTCAGAAATATTTCAGGGCGGCACCTGTGGCTCAAAGGGGTAGGGTGCCGGCCCCATATGCCGGAGGTGGCAGGTTCAAACCCAGCTCTGGCCAAAAACTGCAAAAAAAAGGGAAAAAAAAAGAAATATTTCAGAATCTAAGAGCTGTACGTAGTCATTCATCCATTTATTCGTTTATTCATTTATTCTTAAATATCAGTAACATTATATGGCCAGACTGTTTTCATGATCCTAAAGAAAAGGGTGCACTTTAAAACATGTTCCTGTGAAATTTACACCATATGGGAGCAGGTAAAAATAATCAAAATGTATTTTAGGCCGGGAGTGGTGGCTCATGCCTATAATGCTAAGTGCTCTGGGAGGCCGAGGAAGTTGAATAGCTTGAACTCGGGGGTTCAAGACCAACCTGAGCAAGAGTGAAACCTTGTCTCTACTAAAAATAGAAGCTGGGCGTGGTAGTTCCTGCCTGTACTACCAGCTACTTGGGAGGCTGAGATAAGAGGATCTCTTAAGCCCAAGAATTTGAGGTTGTTGTGAACTGTGATGCCACGGAACTCTACCTAGGGCAATAGAGCGAGAATCTGTCTCAGAAAAAATGTATTTTAGATAGTGACTAATACTGTGAAGGAAGTAAAACAAGGTGATATGCTGCTCTCTAATGGGCATGAAGGGATAGAATGTAAGCTTGCTGTAGGTAGATAAGGTTATCACTTAAGGAGGTAACATTTGAAATGACCCTTATATATGAAAAGGCCATGAGGAAAGCCAGAGGTAAATATTCCAGGGAATGTAAACATCAAGTTCAGGTTCCTGGAGCAATATCAAGTTTGGCTTAAGGCATAGATCCTTGTTGAGTGAGTAGATGTCTGTCTGGATGGACATGTGAATGGAAGGTAGTGAGCAAGAACGATAGCAGTAGGAAATGGAGAGAAAAAGCAGGAACTTGTAAGTCATGGTACAAACTTTGGACTTTGTTTCACATGGAGCCTGGAGCCACTGAGGAATTTTAGGTGAGGGGGTGGCAGGGTGTAGTTTATGTTTTTAGAAGACCATTGTAACCACGTTCTGGAAGAGGGGCTGTTCGGAATCAGACACAGAAGAAGCCGACAGACTGGTGAAATGAGCATTGCACTAGTGATGGTGGCTTAGATTAGTGTGGTAGTGGCGTAATAAAGTGGATCTATTTGGAATATCTTAGGGGAAAATGGCCTCTAAGATATACTGATGGATTTTATATGATGCTGATAGGTGGGCTACAAAAAGAGGGATAGATGAGTGAGAGAGCTTTGATTTCATCATTGTTGGGTGATGGTGGAACCATTTCATAAGGTGGCAGAAATGGAAATGTGGGGAGAAATCAATATTTTTGTTTTAGGTATGTTGAAAATGTGATGACTTTAAATGCATAGGTATTTATTAGAGATGTCATTGTATGCATCTGGGACTCAGTGAAGAGGTCATGTCTGAAGCCATAAATGTTTGAGTTGTTGGCACAGCGGTACTTAAAAACTGGGACCAGATGTGAGAGTACAGAGAGAAGTACTTCCTGAAGTTTGGAAGCATTTAGAGTTATCCTAGAGAAAACAAACAAACAAAAATAATGAATCTATGCAGGAGGATCTAGAAAATACTAGGCTGAGCTAGTGTCATGGAGTATGCAAGAGAGAGCACTTGGAGGAAAGGGGAGTGAGCAACCTCTTTGTATGTCTCAAGGCAGTCCAGCAAGGTGAGGATTTGGGTGTATGGTTAATTTTAGCAACATCGAGGTCAATGATGACCCTAATGAGATTGATTTTGGTGAAGTAGTGAGTACAGAAGCCAGATTGGAACAGACTGAAGAGTGAAGTATAACAGAGAAAATGAATAACTTTCTCAATAAACTTTACTCTAAATCATAGAAAGAGGAGTGTGAGAGAAGAGAAATAGTGTTGAGGAGATGATGAATGAATGGAAGTTATGGTTTTCTTTTAGATTTTAAAACTTGTACTATTTAATTCTTTTTTAACTTAAAATTTTTAGATAGGCTGTATCCTATTTTCCTTACTTAGAAGAAGAGAGTAAAGATGCAGGAAATACAGGGAATTGGTTTTTGTGTTAAATAAGTAGTGAGGGGAAGATGATAGATGAGATGTCATGAAGCTGAGGAGGCTGGAATTAATTCTTCATGGAAGACATAATGGTAGGAACCAGCTTTTAGGCTAAGGAAATAAGGGCTGATAATCCGAAGTATGACTTCTGGGAAAGAACTGTTTGTATTTGAGGGTGGAGATGTGATTGGAACTAAGAATAAATGGGAAAATGGAGCTAGACTGCAGAAGGACTTGAAAGGGAGGTGGAGGAGTTAGTTTTGTAAGAAAGAGCCAATGAAGTATTTCAAACATGACAAGATTTGCATTTTAGATTAACCACTCACAGGCAGCTTTGTTTGAGAGGATTGAAGTGGGGAAGACCGAAGCTGGTTAGGAAAGTATCTTAAGGATAAAGTGGACAGAGGATGAGGCTATGCTGGACATGCTCTCCACAGTGGGCATGAGTGCAGAGTGGGTGTGATAATGTAAGACAACCTCTGAAGGTTTTTAGTTTGTTAGAGGATGCTTGCTTGCCACAGTGACACCCAGGGAGGACTTTCTGGACCATGTAGGTATGTGACCAACCTTTGAAGGAACCAGAAACCATCTGCAGCTCCTCCGCTCCAGTAGACCTCATTGGCATCTGCAGCTTGTTAGCAGACTCATGGGTCTTTAGCAGCCCTTCACCACCCCATCTTTTATACTCTGAGCAGGCTGATCTGGTTGAGGAGGTTAGGGACAAACCCTGGTTTGAATAGAACTAAATGAGGTCAGCAATGTGGGTTTGACACGAAGCCTTTAAAAGACAGGCTATATAAAGTCAAGATATTTCTGTTCCAGAGGAAGCGTATGCCAATAGAACCACATCCCAGCCCCCACCCAAGCTTCCCCTTTGTAAACCATCAGGGGGTAAGGCACTCCTATTCCTCTGTTTCCAAGAAGCTAATATTTGGATACAAAGATTGTGCTTTGTGTTTTGATTTTATTTTTTGTCTTTTTGTTGTTGTTTGGCTGAATTATGCGGCATGAAGCTTGTTTTCGTTGGACCTATCCCTAAATAAATACTTGAGCTTAAAGATACTATTTTGGGGGGAAGTCTTGTCTTTAAAACATCTTTTAAAAAAGTAACCATGGGACTAGAAGAGAATATCATGATGCCAATCACTATTCTCTTAGCTGGAAATAGAAACAAATGCCAATTTCTCCAAAGCTGACCCAACTTCATAAGAAAGAAGTTTGGGAAGACTGATAAATCTACCCATCTTTGGGAAGGGGGCCCATCTCAGAAGAGTGTGTATCCAGATCCTTGGCATCCTCCTCAAACCCTACGTAACACGTCCATCTCCTGCGACTGAGAACTTCCCCCGCTCATCTACAGTTAGTTTTTTTCATTTGTTTCCTCAATGGGCTAGAAACTTGGTAACCTTAATAGCTTCTCAAACTAGTTATATTCAGCCCATACCAGTGAATATTATGAAAAGTGAAATCGGAGATTTCTAAAAGTAGTACTGAAACTTGTTTGAAGGTAACAGACTACTTTGTTGCCAGAATCCTATATTGATATTGGATCTTAGAAGGTGGTGTGGGCCAATGGATTAGGTGTCATTTTAATATTTCAAGTAGAAGATTCAACTTTTTTACTGAATATTTTCTCAAAAGGGTTCAGCAAATCACTCCAGCCTTATGAACCTCAACTTTCCCATAGGTAAAATGAAATAATTGCTCTAAGCTTCATCACCATCGTCGTCAGAGACCATTTATTGACTACCTGTTCAGTACTAGGTGTTGTGACTGCATTTATCCCTGGATGTGTCCATGGAGGAAAAAGTCCTGGATGTTTTGTTTATAACTTGATGCCTATAGTTTATCCTAATACCTGGCCCATAGAAACAGTAAATATTTTTGCTTATTATTTATTTACCTGTATTATTCAGTTATTGTGAGCATGATAAAAAAAATCAATCCTTCAACCATTATTCAGATGAAGAAAGCAAGTCTTAGAAATTCTAAGCAATTTTTCCAAAATTGAAAAAGTACTAAATGGCATATCTCCTAAGTCAAGTTTTACACATCATTTCTTCTAAGAGCATAACAATTATAGGACAAAATGACTTTCCTGCTCAGTAGACTCTTCAAAGTCTCTGTATTCCTAAGGGGTAAAATTCTAATTTCTTAACATGGCATTGATTTTAAAATCTGGCATCAGATCAACTTATTTTTTTTTTATTGAATGGTAACTATGTACATTAATGCACTTCTGGGGTACAGTGTGGGGTTTTCACACACAATCCAAAACACTTCCATCAAGCTGGTTAACATAGCCTTCATGTCATTTTCTTAGTTATTATTTTAAAATGTTCACATTC
>CAUYTI010059779.1:0-20597 GCA_963575145.1 Galago senegalensis
GCCAAGCAATGATGTACATGCTCTTGTGCCTTTTAATGAGAGACCAATCCCTTCCCCATTCATTCCTTTATTACCAAGGTGTTTATGTTCAGGTGTGTCCTACACCAGAGACCCTGTTTTTCTTCTTAAAAAAAAAAAAAAACTGGGTGGCGCCTGTGGCTCAAAAGAGTAGGGCGCTGGCCCCATATGCTTGGAGGTGGTGGGTTCAAACCCAGCCCTGGTCAAAAACTCAAAACAAAACAAAACAAAAGAACTTTTACAACAGTTTTATTGAGATGCTTACATATCATGCAATTCACTCATTTAAAGAGTACTAGTCATTAGTTTTTAATATAGTTACAAATATGAGTAACCATCCTCAGAGTCAATTGTAGAACATTTTCATCACCCTGAAAAGAAACCTTACTGCCTTTAGCTGGTCCCCCAGCCTTGGTCCCCCAAATCCTCTCCTCCCGCAGCCCCTGGAAACCACTAATCAACTTTCTGTCTCTATAGATTTGCCTCTGGTGGAAAGTTTGTACAAATGGAAGCACATAATGTGTGGCCTGTGAGGTCTGGCTCCTTTCAGTTGGCATAATATTTTCAAGGTTCATTTATGTTGTAGCGTGTATCAGTATGTCACTTTTTTTTTATTATCAAATAATATCCCATTGTATGGATATACTCTTTATCCATTCGGCATTTGAGTCATGCCCACTTTTTGGCTATTATGAATAATGCTGCTATGTACAAGTTTTTGTATAGACGTGTTTTCATTTCTCTCAGCTATACTCCTAGGGGTAGAACTGCTGGGTCATATAGTAACTCTATGTTTATAACTTAGAGGAGGCGCCAGACTGTTTTCTATAGCGGTAAAACCATTTTACAGTCACACCAACCAATCGTGAGGGTTCCAGTGTACTCACATCCTTGTCCACACTTATTTATTTATTTATTTTGAGACGGAGCCTCAAGCTGTCCCCCTGGGTAGAGTGCCATGGCATCACGCTCACAGTAATCTCCAACTCCTGGGCTCAAGCAAGTCTCCTGCCTCAGCCTCCCAAGTAACTGGGACTACAGGCGCCCGCCACGGCACCTGGCCATTTTTTGGTTGCAGCCATCATTGTTGTTTGTCAGGCCCGGGGTGAGGATTCGAACCCGCCACCTTGGGTGTATGTGGCTGGCGCCTTAGCCGCTTGAGCCACAGGTGCCGAGCCTTTTGTCCACACTTATATTATCTGTCTTTTTGAAATCATGTTCTTACTGGCCACACTACACTGTCACACTGTCGAGTCTGCTGGGCTTAGGTTCAAATCCTACCAGCTGTAGCATCTCAGACAAGTAGTCTCTGGATGTACTTTTCTATAAAAAGGTACAAGAATCTCTCCCTTCTGTTCTGTCAGCAAATTAACTGGGTTGGTGGCAGTGTCAGGGCTATGCTAACTATAAAACGAGGTGCACATGTCTCTCTCTCTCTCTCTTTTTTTTTTTTTTTTTGCAGCTTTTGGCCAAGGCTGGGTTTGAACCCACCATCTCCGGCACATGGGGCTGGCACCCTACTCCTTTGATCCACAGGTGCTGCCCGCACATGTCTCATTTTTTTTTTTTTAGACGGAGCCTCAAGCTATCCCCCTGGGTAGAGTGCCATGGCATCGCGCTCACAGCAACCTCCAACTCCTGGGCTCAAGCGAGTCTCCTGCCTCAGCCTCCCAAGTAGCTGGGACTACAGGTGCCCGCCACAACGCCTGGCTATTTTTTGGTTGCAGCCATCATTGTTGTTTGGCGGGCCGGGCTGGGGATTCGAACCTGCCACCTTAAGTGTATGTGGCTGGCGCCTTAGCCGCTTGAGCCACAGGCACCGAGCCACATGTCTCATTTTTATAACAGGGTGCCCTGAGTATAAATTCCCTGAGATCCTAGCCCTGCTGGTCCACTGATCTCTCCCCAGCACCTAGAACTGGGCCTGGCATACAGTGGGCACTTCCTTGCAGACCCTTGGCTACTTCCCAGGAGCCTCCCTTTAGGAAGTGGCCAAGGCCACCTGGCATAATCCAGGAGCTGCAGGTGGAAGGCAGGGCTATGTCCCACCTGTAGCCTCCATGGGACTCTCAGCTGGTGCCAAGGGCTTTGATGTTTTCCTTCCCTAAGAAAGAAAGTTCCTCCCATCTGTCCAGAGTCTCTTATCCCTCCGGGGCAGAGGCTGGAGTGTCCAGCAGTTGCCCTCATTCATCCTTATCATTCATCCTTAGCAAAACCAGGACGTGATTGCTCAGCAGCCCACTTTCTCTTCCTTTCTCTTTCCCTTCCTTACCCTTTCCATTTAAGGCAGATCTTCAATGCTTTCAATCAAGAAGTACTTTTCCCCAGATTTTTTTTAAATTGTGGCAAAATACACACAAAATCAACCATGTTGACTGTTTGTAAATGTACAGTTCAGGGGTATCAAGCACATTCACATTGTCATGTGACTATCACCACTATCCATCTCCAGAACTTTGCATCTTACAAAACTGAAACTTTGGGCCAGGCGCAGTGGTTCACGCCTGTAATCCTAGCACTCTGGGAGGCCGAGGTGGATGGATTGCCTGAGTTCAGGAATTCAAGAACAGCCTGAACAAGAGTGAGACTCCGTCTCTAAAAAAATAAAAATAGCGTTGTGGTGGGCACCTGTAGTCCCAGCTACTAGGGAGACTGAGGCAAGATGATTGCTTGAGCCCAGGAGTCTGAGGTTGCTGTGAGCTATGATGCCAGAGCACTCTACTCAGGGTGACAAAGTGAGACTCTGTCTCAAAAAAAAAAAAAATATATATATATGTATATGTAAATATTTCACTTTGGACACGTGTTTTAACCTCTCTGAAAGTCAGGGCTATGATGGCATATATGCGTTTGGTGGAATGTTAAACAAAAGCAGGTGGATTAATTTATGTTTAGCACAGGGCATGGGGACTTAGCTAAAGTAATTGTCTAAACGTGGTACTTACAGTTACTGACCATGGGGTTGACTAAAGGTCTGCTGAATTAATGTTGAATAAAATAAGAAAGTACACAGTTCTGTGAAGTCCAGAGTGTTGTGTTACTATGAAGTTACCAGGGAGTCCCTGAGCTGTAATGGGAAGAATAATGCACGTGGCCCAGACGTCCTGGCTCTGTCCCTGCTGTGTGAAAGCCTTCCCGGCACCCTGAGGTGTCGCTGCTAACCATGGGTAACGCTGGTAGCTGCTGCCTGAGCCCTCACCAGGAAACACTCTCCAGGGCTGGGGCTTTTAAATTTCTATCTCCCAATGCCTTTATTCATAGACATTTTCTTCTTAAAGGAGCCCAGAGAGTAAGCAAAGTAAACAAATAACAACAGAGCTGAATTTATGGGCTCGAACCCGGGGTGGGAGAGAAAGCCGGGGTTACTGTGGTCCTTTCCTAAGCCTGACCTCCCCCCTTCACTTCCCAGACACCAGACAGTTGTAAGCTCATTTCTCCAGGGGACAGAACCCTGAGCTGGTGAAAGGTGGTCACCCCACAGGAATGAGTGTGCTGGAAGCTATCTCCTCTGTCTCTCCTTAGAGGATCTAGACTTTTCTGCCCTCAGTCATGCTCTTCCAGGATCTGGAAGAGTCCCAGTGACCTTAACCCCAGAGGTGCTCTGGGAAGACCGAGGCTTTGGCATAGCTCCAGAGGACCCCGGTTTTGTGCCAAGTAAGCCTTGCTCAGGCTATAGGAGGTGAGGAGGAGAGTGGAAAACTGGTGTCTGGAAAATCCCACAGAGTTAGGGTCCTGGTTTTGTGAGACTTCTCTCTCTCTCTCTCTTTTTGCAGTTTTTGGCCGGGGCTGGGTTTGAACCCTCCAGCATATGGGGCTGGCGCCCTACTCCTTGAGCCACAGGTGCCACCCCCTTCCCTCCTGTTTATCAAGTTCTGTTTGATCAGCACTGAGTAGATGATCTCACTGATAACTCATGCATTTGACAGAGAAGAAGGGATGTCAAAATCAGAAGATTTAAAATTGGGAGGGGCTTTCAGGACCAACTTGTTTCAGAACCTTTTTTTACAGACACAGGTGTTGAGGCCCAGAGGAGTAACAGGCCATCACAGCTGTCACTGTCGTGGCGGGGCTTGGCTCATCCTGAGGGTGGGTTGGAGACACGGTCAGGAAAACTCAGCTGTTACTGAGACGCTTAGTTGTCATCTCTGGGGACTTTTGCACCTTTAGTGTCACCGACAGGGAGGAGACAGCACACATGTGTTTACTCTTGCAGGCATTTAATCGGGGCTGGCTAGTTAGATAAATTATAGATGGACGGATAGACGGATGACAGATGAATAACTCACACCGCTGAGAACTCCCAGTGTGGCAAGCGCTGTTTTAAGTGACTAACGTATCATAGTTTATTTAATCTTCACCATGGCCCTATGCAATTATTCCGTGTCATTATCCACATTTTACAAATAACATTTCTGCAGAGGCACCGAGAAGTCGGCTATTTTGCATAAGTCACCCAGCCGGAGCAGCAGAGTGGGACGGAACTCGGGAAATCTCACTCCAGAGCCCAACTGGTTTCCAGCCACTCTGCCACCCTGCTGAGGACAGAGACCCTAAACCAGGCAGAGAGGGGGTGGGGAGGTGAGGACAGGGTAGGCCTTAGGTGCTGACGGCTGATGAGCTGGCCCCAGGCATCCCTTCCTGTGAAGCTCACCTACCCCTTCCCTTCTCCCTGCTCCACCCTCTCCCCTGCAGTCCCGCGTCCCTCTGGGCCTCAGCTTCCCCCCTTCTCCCTCTGAAGATGTCTGCTGCCCCCACATCTCCCACTTTTGCACACACTGTGAGTCCCAGCTGTTCCCCTCATTTGTTTCTGGGGCTAGACTGGCTGGACGGGTACCCATGATGACCTTCTTGCCAGGGACCAAGATACAGTGACAGGTGGCTTTTCTGCTGCCACCCGAGGTCAGGACTTGACTGGAGAGCCACCCTGGCTTGTGCTGGTGTGTCCTGCCGGGCAGGGAGACCACATGAGGAAGGTGGTTTCACCTGCCGTGCTGCAGAGAGCTGCGTCCACGGGCCTGGATAGAGCCTGCAGAATTTTCCCTCACAGAGAAACTCCCCCGTGTCTAAGAATGACCACATTTCCATGGAAGGGACACGTTTCTGCAGGGAGCTGAAGGGCCTCCGGCTTCACAGGTACCATCTCCCAGTGCTTCTCTACCTGTGCACCTGGGTCCAGATGTTTCCACTTCATCCTCTAAGGAGCTTCCCACATCACCTACCACTGCCTCCCCCAAACTGAGGATTGCAAAAGTGTGCCATGATTTCTGCAATGGGGTGCTGCAGTGGCACTCTGGGACCATGACATGGCACTTTACCCGGGAACCTGCAAAGACTTTTTGGCATAAGCAGTTCCCGGCTTTTGGGTACCTGCCGGGTCTCTCAGTGTCCCACCCTTGCCCACCGGCAGCTGCTGTGAGTTCAGGCCTTGGCCCTGCCTCTGGCTAGACCCCTCTGCACCTGCTGACTCCCTGGCTTGTGCCGGATACCCCGTGGTGCCTCTCAGGGCTTTGCCTGTCCTGGTAGCCCCCAGCGAGCAGCCCCACTTCTGATTCTTGCTTGCCTCATTTCTCTCTGGCTTCCTCTTCCAGGCCGCCTTTCTGCAGTCCTCATTCTCTGCTAGTAAAGAAAGAACTTTAAAACATCTTCTAGAGGCAGAAGTTTGCTTTATAATTAAGCTCCAGCCCTGCCCGAGAGGATGCTCCTTGTAGAAATGCGTCTCTGCAGAGGGGACTCTCTGGAACAGACCCGAGATGAACCGAGGGTACAGGGATCTGCAGTGCAGTTTCACATGGGACAACCTGTTGAGGTCTTGGCTGGGGCCAGCTCGTAGGAGACACCCTGAAGACAGGGCGCCCTGCTCAGGACGCAGAGTGCACACTGGGCAGAGGAGGGGCCCTCTGTTCCCAGAGGGAAGGGAGCTGAGTCTGGGGATCTAATGGGTGGAGGCAGGAGCGGCCTCATCACTGTTGTTCCTGACGACCTGCTATGGGTTTGTGGGTTTGCAGCTCTTGTCCCTGTGACACAGGGCTGGGGTGGTGAGAGATTCTGTCCCCAAATGGGGTGCTTTTCTCTGAGGAGTCCCTTCCAGGGCGCCAGTGAGCTACATGCTGTCACTGCTGACTGGGCACTGGGGGCCCTGAGTCCAGGTCCAGCAAGAGAGAAAAGAGAAGAGTCACCATGCAGGAGGCAGGACAGACGACCTGACCCCTGGGCTCTCCCCATAGTCCTTGATGGGTGTGACTGTGCAAGTCCAGCAAAGCTGGTCAGAGATGGGGGTGCTCCCAGGGCTCAGGCAATCAGGAATCAGGGTCTGGTCACATTCTCAGGTAACCTTATTTAATATTTTATGAGTTAATGTGGCTGGACTACAGTCGATCAAGCAGTGGTGTGGGTGTTGCTATAAAGCTGCGGTGAACATCCCGGCCAATCACTTTAAGGGAGATGGAAATGGATCGCTTGGTAATGGGGCAGGCCTGGGCCACGCAGTTGAAAGACACAAGAACGAAAATTGAGGTTTCTTTGAGGAAGAAGGGAATTCTGCCTGTGGACTGTGGCTGCCACTCTTCACATCTGGAGAGAGAGAGAGGAGGGGAGGGGAGGGAAGGGAAGGAGAAGGGAGAGAAGGGAAAAGAAGAGAAGAGAAGGGAGGAACAGAGGGGAGAGGGAAAGGGGGAGAGAAAGAGAGAGAAGATTGAGAGAGAGAAAGAGAAGGGGGAGGAAAAGGTAAGGGGAAGGGAGAGAAGAGAAGAGAAGAAAAGAGGAGAGGAGAGGAGAGGAGGAGAGAGAGGAGAGGGAAAGAGGGGAGAGAAAGAGAGAGAAGACTGAGAGAGAGAGAGAAGAGAGAGGAAAAGATAAGGGAGAGGGAGAGAGAGGAGAGGGAAAGGGTGGTAAGAGAGAAGAGAGAGGCTCGGCCTGTCTCTGTGGAGAGCCCTGACCCATGCAGCCCTCAGATGGGCAGCTGTGGATCCTAAGGGGTTGAGGATCAGTGGAGGAGTGACGCATGGCAGGTGCATCTCCCAGACTGACTGTAGCAGGGCCGCCATCCCTACCCCATGCCTTTCCCAAGCCTCCCTTAGACAAGGACGGAGCACCACAGGGTCCTGGAGCCTGTCCATACCTACCCAACAGAGGCCTCCCCAGGGCCCCCTTGTTGGCTGAGACTTCAGCCCTGCCTGCAGCTGAGGCTCGCCCCGCCTGGCCTTGGCCTCACCCCTTCACTTGTCCTTGACACGCCTTCCCTGCCTCCTCTGCTCCTGCCTCTTTGTTAATTTCACAGGCCTCACCCCCCAGTACAATCCTCGTCCTCCTAAGTCCACCTCTGCACCTGCTTCCTGGAGGCCCCAGCGGACGCATGTCCTTCTGTCCCTCTAACACATGTCCTGGCCTGTGCAAGGTGGCTCCAGCTGCTCTGTCACTTGCCCCTGGAGAGGTTTAACTGGAGGCTGCCGCAGACCCTCCCGTCACTGTGTTTCTGGGTCCTCTCACTCCTCTATCCTCGGCTTCTCTCCAACCTGACGTGACCTACACCCGGATTACAGCTGGTGACGGACTGTCCTACAGCTGCTGTCCATCACCTCTGCCTGACTCTTACTCCTGCAAAGCTCTAAGCTCTGAAATAAATCTGGATGTATCTATTACTTTTTCTAAACCTCTGCTGAGACCTGGAGCAGCAGTGTGTGTGTGTGTGTGTGTGTGTGTGTGTGTGTCTACACAGGAGAGGTAAGAAAGTAAAAGGAAGGTCACAGTCGCAAAAAGTTCAGAAAAGTTCGCATCTTTGCTGTGCCAAAAAATCTGTGCTTGGATTTGCAAATGGGCCATTCTGAATTTATGTAGGAAAACCAGTGAACTCCCTCCTTTTGAAGGAGGACTCCAAAGATTTGTTGTATACTTGAACCTTTTAGACTAAATAAGGACATCAGCCACCTACCAGCAGGGTGCCGTAAAGTGTTCAGGATTCTTGCAAATGCAACAGATTAGCAGCCGTAAGCTGTTCTGGTTCTGACCGTTTGAGGCAGACTGCCCACGTTTCAGGTCATGCTGACCCAAGCTTAGTCCAGAGCTAGTGATGTGAATTCCAGGCCAGGTTTCATCTCTGTAAACGGAATTCAGAGCATCAGGGACGTTTCCAGAACGGTGCCAGCAGGCCGCCCAGTGCTCCAGTCAGGAATCGGTTTGCAGTTTTTAGCTGGGGTGGGTTTGAACCCACCACCTCTGGCCTATGGGGCTGGCGCCCCACTCCTTTGAGCCACAGGCACCGCCCAAGGAATCATTTGGTGGCAAAATACTTCAGTCCTGTGCGTGAGGCATTCCCTTGGGCTCTGGACTCGGAGCTGTTAGTGCATAGACATGTCCCCCTACCTTACAGGGTGGGCAGTTTGCTCAGCTAGGCTTGGAGCAGATGTACGGTCTCTCTTGGTTAATAAAAGTGTTCAGAATTGGAGTTAAAATAGCCTCTGTTACTTGTCTGTGCTTCATCCTTAGGAAATTAACTTTTTTGAGCCTTTTCCTTCATCTTTCAGATGAGGATTAAAATACTGATTTTCCAAGAATTTTACGAATGCAGAATGTGACAGTGCTGCCTAAGATTATTTTATCTTACGGAATATACAGAATGTGCCCTTCCCTAAATCACCGTCTCAGCTTTTAGTCCTCACCATGCAATCATTCTCCGGGTGTGCGCACGCACACACATTTTCTCTCAAAATTTAATTTGGTGGAATTGTCACAAGAAGTGATTTTCTAATTGAGAATCTTCTTGAAATCAAAGGGTGAACATTTAAACTGCAATTAGGGACCAACTAGGCACACTCTCTAACTTTGGCAATCTTCTTCCAGCTGGGAAGGTCTGGAGGAAAAGATTCTCCAACATCCAAACAGAAGGATGTGGGAGATGACACTGTCCCCGGACTCAGGCGGGTTTGCTGATGTCCCAGACCACGTGAGCGCTCTGTGGTCATCTGCCCTTCACTTGGACAGAAATCTTGGTGTCCAGGACTATGTCTCTCTTACAAACATAATAGCCTGGGTTTCTGGCCAACTGGCTTTGCCACTGGCCTCTTCTGAGAACTTGTGCAAGTCCCTGGCCTTCCCTGGTTCTCACTCCTTTTCTGTGAAATGTGGGTAGCTCCCTCGGCTGCAGGGATGCTCAGAAGATCCCAGAGTGGGCTTGTTACTCTCCACGCTCATCATGCAGCTCAGTCTCTGAAGCCCGTCAATGTGGCGGCAGCACCTGGTGGCCTTTCCACTAACACTGTAGGAGCACGCAGCCTGGAGCTCTGCTAGCTCGAGTAGCAGAGACTGAGCTGTTCACTTCCCAAGTTTCTGCAGCTTCTCACGCACATGTGGTGGCATTTGGGGGGCCGGCATTCCCGCTGAGGGCTGTTGGTGGATAAGGACTTGATGCTGCCCAGGGCACTCCGCAAGCCATAGGCCATGAGCCAGGAGCCCAAGCTGCATGGACAGTCCCTCCTCCTGCTCTGGCTGCAGGCTGCTCCTGCTGGCGTCCTGGGGCTTGAGGCCAGGTGGCCCAGTGGGGACGTGACCCAATGTCCAGGTGCCTTCCTTTCCTGTCCACTCCTTCTCCCCTCGTTTCAGACCCCTGCGTGTCTTTGAGTTAGGAGGGAAACAGTTACTGTTGGAGCGTCAGCCTAGTCACTCAGCTCAGGGGCTCAGACCATCCTTAATAGGACAGTAGTTTAGATTTAGTCTACACACTTCCCCAAGCACACATATTCCCAGTGCTCAAGCTCCAGTGTGGGTGGCTTCAAGGCCTGGCCGTGTGCAGTAGGTATCCAGCATTCATGGCTGGCCTTGGTCCTCCTTATGGGACTCCTCTTCCAGCTGCCCAGTCCTTCCTGTGGTCAGCTCAGGCCCACTCCATTCCAACACAGTTTTCACAATATTGGATGTCAGAAGGAAGGGGCGGATCTCAGGGAAGAGGGCAGAGGTTTGCCCGTTTCTCTTCCTCCATGCCCTTCCACCCTCATGTGGCTCAGTGACGTGTGGGGGGCACACGGATCTCCCTCCCGCCCTGTGTTCTTTGCAGATGGGCTGAGTCCAAATTCCAGGGGGGGCACATTGGATGTTGGATAAGGACGATTCCCCTGGGAACCAGCCCTGTGACTATAGTGACAATGGTGTCCACTTCATATAGGTGTGAAGTTTTATTTCTATGTGAGCAAGTTTTCACTGTGTTCAGTTCACTAAAGTTATCTAATGCCTCATCCCCCAAAAAGTCTGTGGAAGATCAATAGCTACCGTGTTTCCCCCCAAATAAGATACTGTCTTATATTTATTTTTTCTTGAGAAGACACACTGGGGCTTATTTTCAGGGGATGTCTTCCTCTCCATGCTGAAATGCATGGTGTGGCTATGTAGATATGCTGCATAGCCATGCCCATCACTAGGTCTTATTATCAGGGTAGGGCTTATATTTAACAAATGCATAGAAGTCCTGCTAGGGCTTATTTTTTGGGTAGGTCTTATTTTCAGGGAAACACAGTAATTGCAGGCCCATGTCTGTGCCTTTCGGCAAAGCCTCTCTCTCTCTCACACACACATACACACACACACACACACCCTCGCAGACACTGGAGTTACTGTAAAGAGCCTACACCTTTATGATTGGTTAGCCTCTTCTGCTTTGAGTATTTGACATTAGATTTTCTGGTCTAAGAACTAATTTTCCCAGAAACAAGAATAATGAAATTATCTCAACGCATTTTTTTTTCTAAAAAAACATTTTAATGACACTCTAATCTTTCTACAGCCCTTTTAGCATTTGGTTCTAACCATGCTGGGAGGAAGCAGCCACCAACGGCCTGCATGTGACTCCCTCGGCGGAGGGCAAAGTGCTGAAGCCACTTAGCAGAATTGAAACTCGAATGCAGAGTCTGCAAAGGTCTGCCTAGCAAATAATTGTTCTCTTCCATAATATTATTTCTCCTTAAAAACAGATTCTGAGAATTTATGTACACGTGTTATGTTGTAAATACCTGGCTTGAATTCTAAGTAAACTTAGATAGTATCTATCTTGGATTGAGGTAGAATTTGGAAGATGATTTCCATACATCCACAGTTTTATCCAGAATAAGCTGGTTTCCGCCCAGGCTTTGGCTTCTAGAAGTTCTGGAGTCCCTTAAATTACGCATGCAGTGTGACATGGGCACCTGAGAGGGGCATAACTGGCTGCAGGACCAGAGGCCTCTGTGACAGTCTCCCAACTGCATGCAGATCTACTGTGATCTCCAAATCGGGAATTTAATTTGAAATTGTGTCTTAGGATACCCATCGAACAGGTGCAATGTGCGGACCTTGTTTAGACCTTGATTCGAGCGTACAAGCTGTGAAAGGGCAGTTTTGAATCAGTGAGGAAAATATAGAATAGGCATTAGATTGTATTGGGGAATTCGTGTTAATTTTGTTAGAAACAATAATGACACGATGGTAGTATTTCTTTAAAGGCCCTCATCTGTTAGAAATACATACTAGGATTACTTACAGGTAAAGAGGCATCATATCTGGAATTTATTTTTAAAGAACTGAAGGACAAAGTGTGTGGGGGAGAAAGGAGGCAGGAGCAGTCCGGGCTGACGGACGGAGGAGCCGAGCGGTGAGCAGGTGCCTGGGGCACCCTCCTGCTATTCTCTCTGCTTCTGTGTGCATGCTAGACTTTCTATGATTTTAAATGTTTTTTAAAAAGTCATTTCATTTCGGCTGAGGCAAGAGAATCACCTAAGCCCCAGAGCTGGCGGTTGCTGTGAGCTGTGACGCCATGGCACTCTACCGAGGTGACAGAGTGAGACTCTTTCTCAAAAAAGAGGCCAAGCACAGGGCATAGCTAAATTCACCTGTAAAGGGTGAGAGTAGGCTTGGCTGGGCAGTGATTAACCAGCAGGGCAACATAGCAGGAGCTGGTCCCCATGGTGATAAAAGTGAGTTGTGCACAGGGATGGGCTTGGCTGCCCTCAGGTGGGGCAATCAGAGGTCCTAGGGCACAAGGTGCTTCTGGTCACAGGCACTAGCAGGGGCCTGGCCTGAGGCTCTTTCTCAAGAGGCCCCAGTTAGAGCCACTTCATTTGGAAGCACCCTGGCCCTCCCTGCTTCTGTCTCCAGCCACCACGCCTCCCACTTGCTTTCTCCCTCAACCCTTGGTCTCCTTTTCCCAAAATGGGATAATTTCTATTTGTTTCTTGAGTTTTTGTTTTAATTAGGAACAGTTATCAACATAGCAACCATAAAAAGTATACATAAGGACACACATTCCCTGTGTCTCGGAGCCATTGGGTGGGAGCCGTGGATGTTTGGTCACCAGTTATAAGTGGTCACTGTTCTGGGGGTCCTAGTCAGTGCAGAAGGCAAGATGGTAAACTGACATGAATAAACACTGGATTTAAAAGGGAAGTAAGACTTTCCTTACTCACAGATGATGTATAGAAAGTGGTGTTTGATATAAAAACGCCTTAAATATAATTAATGAAATAGAAAGATTTCTAAATGTAAAACCAACGTGCCAAAGTGAGTTGAATCCCATCGCCAGAGTTGGAGGATGTAAAATTTTCAAGTCTACCATTTGTAACAGTCAAACGCATCCGTACACAGCAACGTAAAACACCCGAGGAAACGTACAACCACCTTTGTGCAAGTCCGTTACGGTACAAATTACAAAAGTCTTCCGAAAGACAATGGAGAGCTAACAGATGGATAAAGCGGCCCAGTCCCATAAAGATGTCAGACTTCTCCCCAAATTGAACCATAGATCTAATGCAATACCGGTGAAAATGTCAACAGGGCGTTTCATAGAACTTGGCAAACTAAAACCTCAAACGAAATTGGAAGTGCTAAGGTCAATAATAGACAAGAAGAAGAAAAACGCATTAGATGATCTTACAGAGCTCCTGCATCATTATAAAATTAGGGCAATTAAATTACAGCGTTATTGGGCACAGGCAAATTGACACTGGTCAGAACAGCACTCCCAAATAGCTTGGGGAAATAAGGAAACGTGATTTATGGCAAAATTGGTGGTACAAATCAGTGTGGAAAGAATAGACTTTTTAAAAATGGTGCCAGGATTCTGGGTTATCAATGGGGGGAAATAAGGTGGACCCCTACATCACTCGGTATATAAAAATCAATCCCAGGTGCACTAAAGACTTAAATATGAAAACTATAAAACTTTTATAAGACATCATAGAAAAAATCCTTAAGTTCTTGGGGCAGGGAAGGACTTCTTTAAACAAGACACAAAATGTGTAACGTAAAGGGCTGGGGATTGTACCAGAGGTTTGCAACTTGCAAATGACTTGCATTTAGAACTTTAGAGTAGCGAAATAATTTTTCATGGAGGAGTATATATTTTACCTTTAACCTTGTGTAGACTTGTTGGCATTTGGGGATAGGAAGAGGCATATGAACTTACAGCTGGTTTTATTATTGTTTTCAAATTATTTGCAGATAACTGTCATTTTGTGTCCTACGCCTTGATTGCTCCTTGGTCTGCTACTGTACAAGACATCAGACAAAATAATGGTTAAGATGTAGAGATACTTACACATTTAACTTTCAGTTATTTAATGCAGGTCATAACTTTTCCTTTCAAGTCTTGTCCTGGAATTCCACACTTCTCAGGAGGCTGAACTAAAATCAGAAAGTTAACTTTGCCATCTCAGAGGTTCTCGAGGAGGAAAATGTCCAGAATCACGCATGGCCCCATCATAAATCATCTTGAATTCAGACGTAGAATGAATAGAAAGATTAGGGAGAAGGGCAGGTATTCTGTCCCTGTTGTTTTCGGCAAGGACCCACAGAGACCTTGCTGCTCCCCCAGCTCCAGTAGAAGATGTCCAGTCTTCATTGCTTCCTGGGGACTCCCCTGATTCATGCTTTTGGGGCGCTGGCTTTGGTGCTCTCTCACTGTTCACTTTTGTCTTTGCTTTTGACCTCTGCACATTTCTCATGTTCTTCCCCACTGAGATAGACAGCAAATAAAACCGTTTCCAAGATATTCCTCTGATTCATCTTGTGAGCTGTTTGCAGTTGAAGCTGTTTGCATTCTGGGTGCCTGCCCAGCCCCCCCTCTGGATGACGACATTTTCTAAACACATTTTTCTCACTTCTTTTAGCCTGACAGACTGATGGCCCTAAATGGGCAGTGTCACCTTGGTGGACGGTCTCACAGTGCTGCAAGGTTCCCTGCATTGGCTCCTCTTGCTGTCCCTCTGGCTTCCTCAGCTGACCGCTAGCTCTCAGCATGGCTTCCTGTGATGTCCCCCAGGTCGCCCAGGCACACTGCTCCGGTCCCTTCCTCCTTTCTTGCCTCTCTTTCTCCACTGATTCCCTGGTCTCCTTTGCTTACTTCTTCAGCAAATAATTTAATAAGAGCCAACTGTATACCTGGTCTATTTAAATAAGAAGCTAAAATACAGTTTGGTAAGTGTTATGATACAAAAATTAGAGAGTCATACCAGGGGAGCTTGACAAATTCAGGGAAAGAGCCCCCCTCCCACCAAAGAATGGAAAAGTAGTCTGTGCCAGTTACCCACTCAGTAACATTCTTATTCTGACCCTTCTTCCTTCTCTGTGTCACTGGCCATTCCTTCCCTCTCGGGGTGCTCAGCCTTTTTTCTTTTCTGCCGCACAGTTGTGTTGTCTTGGGCCACACACGAAATACACAAATGGTAAAGAAAGCTGATGGGCAAAAGGAAAGGTCCACGCATGCTTTTCATGACAATCCAACAGCACAGATAAGAAGAACAGCCCTCAAATAACCTGTACGCACCAGGTGCCTGTGGTCTGTTCTGTTTCTATCGTGTCATAACGGATGGGTCGCCGAGTATCTCCGAGCCTCTTAACTTCCCTGTAAAGTAAACAGAGAGGCCTTTCTTGGGGGTTACACATCAAATGAGAGCCAGTGGTCTTAAAATACAACAGAAAATTCTTGATGAAAAATATTCATGGTGCTATAACCGACACCTTTTCTTAGAAAAAGGAACACCCCAAATCTAGTCCTAAGCAGAATATTCTTGAAATGAAGTGAAGATAAGCAGCCGAGATTGGAAAGCCTGACACTCATATTTTAGGGGGCAGAACTGTCACCTGCCTGGCTATATAAACATCTGGAGAGACTGAGTTTGGTCTGAGTTCTGAAGAGGGTGGTGACGGTGATGCTGAAGGCAGGAGAAGGCAGAGATTCCCTGCCCACCCCCCGATTCTGGAGCTGTTGTCTTCAGAGCGTAAAGCTTCAGACCTTAGGTAAATGGCAAGCACATTTCTTTTGTTCTTTCCTAAACGTCATGAACATGCTTCAAGAAAAATTATTAGTTTTACACCATTTTCTCAGAAACGAATTGCAGTTTAATGATGCATCTGGGACTAAGGCTTTGCTGGTTCCACAGCAAAGAGACTGTGGCTGCGCTTTCTAAGGGAACACGGCAAAGGTGGCAGGTGCCACTCGGTGGGCTGCAGAGTAGCCTGTAGGTGGTGGCTCACTCATGCTAGTCAATTTCAATTGCCAGCAACACTGGCCTTGACTCCGATCTGTTAAACCCCTGTGAGTGTACTGCGCTTGCCCTGTGGGTATCGTCTCCTCCCCGTGCCTGTGTGACAGGAACATGTAGCCCCTCGCGGAGAACCGTCTATGTCCCCCACATCCTGGCTGTGGGGCCTGCAGGTACCCGCCCTGCAGCCTTCTCTTTGACTGGCATAAATGTGCATCGAATTATCAACCTGGCCTCTGCACAAACCCTGGCCCCAGATAAATGCATAATTAACATTCTTTCCTTTCCTACGGGCTTCTGGCTGCAGGCTCTTTCTTCCTGGAGCACTCCCACTTGCCTGTCCTCAGGGCATTCTCCCAGGAGCCTGTGATACATCCATCCTCGGGGGCCTGGGGCTGGGGTGCTACGGTCCCCTTAGGTGCTCTGCGGAGGGCTGAAGGAGCATGTCCTGGGAGGCCCTCAGGCAGACCCTGCAGACAGGGGCTTGTGCTTGAGGAGGAGGTGGAAGCCTCTAAGAGCAGAACATGGCACCGAGGACAGGGCCCTGTGTCTGCTGCCTTGAGTCAGGTGGTCCGGGAAGGCGGGAATGAACAGAAGCCGCTACACGGCATGCGAATATCAGCATGATGTGAGAGGCGAGTGGTGAGCGGGCAGGGGGAGGGACAGTCAGGCTGAGTGGCCCCTGGGGTAAAAGTGTGTTTACCAGTTTCCCTGGCCTGGCACCTGGAGCCATGTGGACCCAGACACATGGGCCACCTGTAGGGGCGGTCAGGCCAGTGACAGCTCCTCTTCATGGTTTCTGTGACGGTGGGAACTCTGCCCCCACTCAGATTTAGCCGTACACTATCCAGAACCCAGGAGCACCCAGAACAGAGCCCTAGGGCTGGTCAGCGAGGCTGGCCCATGTCCTTTCTGTCTGGCAACGTGGTAGGGATGTGAAGAAGGCAGGCCCCGGAGTCAGACCACCTGCTTCAATCCCCAGCTCTCCCACTTAGGGGCTGTGCTGTCTTGGCAAGTGGCTTAACCAATCCATGCCTTAGTTTTATTGTCTCTATAATGCCGACGATAACGGCACCTACCTTGCTATGTTGTAAAACATTAATGAGATAATGCAGCATGTATCACCGGCTCAGAGCAAATTCTTAGCCAGTGTTAGTTTCTTCTTTGACATAACTTCGCCCTTGACCTTCCTCCCACCCACATCTTCAGAGACAGACAGGACGTGCTCCAGGGAGGCCAAACGGCATCGGATGTGTGCGCAGAGGGAAGCCTGCTGAGGGCGCGTGGTGAACAGCCTGTGTGGCAGGGCTCACCCCTGCACTGACCCCAAATCAAGCACAGCTTGACTTACTTCCAACTCCTGACTGAAAAAAAAAAGGCTGAGATCGTTACTCTGAGTTTCTAAGATCACAATAGAGAGAAGGAAGACTGGATGATCTGGGCTGGAAAGGATGTTCTTCTGAGCTTTAGCGCCTCAGCTGTAGTCCTGGGCAGTCAAGGACATCCAGTAGGGTGACTACACTAATGGATCGGACCTCCAGTGGACAGTGACAACTCAGTGTGCTGTGTGTTGAAATGAATTGTGGCTACTGTGTGTAGGTGGGTGTGTGTGGCCACCAGTGCAAAGGGAAGGGGCAGGTGCTGGGACACTGAGCCTGACGGCCAAGTCAAGTGAGCAGGGTGGAGTGGGGGTGTGAGGGCATTTGGGGGGGCACTTGGGGAGGGGCTCCAGCAAACGTTTGCAGAACTCGGGACGGATGGGTTTTCCATGAGTCCAATGAGGCGTGGCCCCCAGAGCGCCAGTGACCCTGGTCCCGCCCTTTCTCTCCACTTCTCCTGACTCCCCTCCCATCTTCCACATGGCTCCTCTGCTGAACTTGTCATCGGCTCATTCACCGAATTCCACAACCGTCTCCTCATCCAGGGCCGCAGCTGCCGAGTGTGGCCAGCTGTGCGGATTCAGCACCTCTGGTGGCAGGTGATGGTGAGTCTTCCGCAAACAGGAAGCACGGGGGTAATTCTGCTGATGCCGCAAGATGGGACGGGTGGATAGGCACTCGCCGTTTTTAAGCTGACAGCTGGAAATACAAAGGCGGTGAGGCTGCGTGTTCAGTGGGACAGAGCATCTCGATGAGAAAGTTGAACTCGAGTTGGCTTAATGAGGAGAGGAGGTGGGTTTAGGCTCACTGCACTTGGAGACACCGTGCTTAGCAAGATAAAACCTCAAAAGGTTGACTTAAAAGATATTAAGGAAGGAGATAAGGCTCTTGTGCTTACTATCTGCATACAACATCCCTTTATCAGCACCAGCTCACTTGTAAGTCAGAAATCTGAAATTCAAGAGCAGAAGATGCCTTTTCAGACAGCTTAATGCCACAGGACCCAATTAGCTGGGGACGGACAGAACAGGGGAGATAAAATCGTGTATAATGAGATCATCAGGGGTATGCAAATGAGATTCCAGCGTCTGGTAACATTGTGATGGGAAAGATATTTATACAAATCATTATATTTGTACAGGAGCATCGATGAGCTTCCTCAGCCCTGGGCTGTGAAATCACCCTCTGGGCTGCAGGGAACTTCAGGTACGGCTGAAGCCTGGTGTCCAAGTCACTCCATCCAGGAAGGCCTGGGGTGAATGTGTCACATCTCAGGAGCCTGACGCTGCACCCAGCCCCTGAGGAAGGTGAACGGGATTCTCAGCAACACATTTCCCGTCATGTACAGCTTTTATCCAGGATGAGGCCACAGAAAGATGTAACAGAAGGGAATAGAAAATGGGTGGGTTTTGTGAACCCAGAACTTGGTGAATAATACATGTCATGTTGTTCCTTTAATTTTCTTCATGGTCGTGTAAGAAAGATGCCTTCTCTCATATAAATCAGGACCCCGAGGCTGAGAGGGGCTGCTGAAGGTCACAGAGCGGAAGAGTTGAGCATCTGGGGAACCATCTCAGAAACGCTTGCCCACGTGACTCTGTGGGTGGTGCCTTACAGAAAGGCAGGTGTGTCACGGGTACCATCCTGGCCTTGGTACCAGGACAAAATTTGCTTCAGAGAAGAAGTTAGGGAGGACTCCCTCCCTTCCAATGTTTTGAAATAGATTCTGCAATATAGGTATAAGATCTTTGAAGGTTTGGCAGAGTTCTGGTGTGAAACTTGTCTCGTCCTTTTTTAGTTGTTCAGAGCTGTTTTTATTGTTTCAATTTCAGTTTCTATTCAAAAGCTTCACCTCTTCCTGGCTGAGTGTAGGGAAGCAGTGTGACTCCAGGTACCTGTCCATTCCTCCACATTTTCAAATTTCCGGGCATGGAGATTTTTAGAGCATTTGCTGATAATATTTTGTGTCTCTACAGCATCTGTTGCTATTTCCCCTTCTTGGTTTCTGACTCAGCTCATTAGAGACCAGACTTTTCTATTTCTGGTTAATCTAGCCAAAGGCTTATTATCAATTTTATTTATCTTTTCAAAGAACGAACTTTTTGTTTGGTTAATCTTCTGAATGGTTCTTTTGTTCTTGATTTCATTTAGCTCTGATCTGACCTGGGTTATTTCTTTCCTCATTCTGGGTTCGGCATCGGACGGCTCTTCCTTTTCCAGTTCCTTGAGATGCTTCTTCAGATGTTGATTCATGTTCTTCTGCAGAGCTAAGAACACGATCAGTAAAGCAGGGAGAAAACCGCAGAGGGGAAGGGGTTTGCATGCGGTGAATCTGACAAAGGGCCAAGAACCAGAATCTGTGGAGCACTCAAGCAATTCAACAAGAAAAGATCAAACGACCTCATTAAAGATTAGGCCAGAGACATGAACAGAAAGTTCTCTCATGAGAACAGACAAGCGGACAACAAACACATGAAGAAACGCTCCTCGTCCCTGATCATCAGAGAAAGGCAAATCAAAACCACTTCGAGGCATCACCCAACCCCTATGAGAATGGCCCACGTCACAAGCTCCGAAAACAACAGATGCCGGTGTGGCTGTGGAGAGGAGGGAGAGAGCCCTGCACTGCTGATGGGATGCAAACTGGGGCAGCCAAGGCGGAAAGACGTATGGAGATTTCTCAGAGACCTAGAGGTAGACCTACTATTTGATCCTGCAATCCCATCACTAGGTGTCTACCCACAAGAAGAAACAATCATTTTACCGTAAGGACATTTGCACCAGGATGTTTACAGCAGCTCAATTCAAGATCATACAGAGGTGGAAATAGCTCAGTGCCCATCAGCCCACGAATGGATTAATAAATGGTGGCATATGTAGACCATGGAATACTACTCAGCCATGAAGATGCGACTTTACATCTTCTGTAACAACCTGGATGGGTTTGGAGAACATTCTCACAAGAGAATGGAAGGACAAGCATCACACACACTCAGTGCTTAATTAGAACCAGTTGATTAATAACCACATGCTCGTGTGAGAGAAAAACTCAATTAAATTCAAGTGGGAGGGGGAGGGGTTGGGTAAATTCCCACCCTGTGGTACCATTATGGGTACAGTGCACACTTCCTGGATGAAGGGTACAACTACCAGCTGGACTTTAACCTTTCTAAAGCAAACCATGCAACCTAATCATATGACCCCCATGTTCACCTGAAACAAAATGAACTACAATTAAAAAAAAAGAATTGGTTGACAATTACAAATGCTTTCTTATTTTCTTTCTTTCGTTCTCTCCTTTCTTTCTTTTTATTGTTTTTTAAAACAAGAAGGGTCTCACTCTATTGCTCAGGCTAGACTAGAGTGCAGTAGAGTCATCAGAACTCACAGCAACCTCAGACTTCTGGGCTGAAGTTATCCACCTGTACCAGCCTCTGAGGTCACCTCTGAGTCTACAGGCGCACCAGCCTCTGAGGTCACCTCTGAGTCTACAGGCGCACCAGCCTCTGAGTGTACCTCTGAGTCTACAGGCGCACCAGCCTCTGAGTGTACCTCTGAGTCTATAGGCGCACCAGCCTCTGAGGTCACCTCTGAGTCTACAGGCGCACCAGCCTCTGAGTGTACCTCTGAGTCTACAGGCGCACCAGCCTCTGAGTGTACCTCTGAGTCTACAGGCGCACCAGCCTCTGAGTGCACCTCTGAG
>CAUYTI010059781.1:0-41746 GCA_963575145.1 Galago senegalensis
CCTGTGGTCCCAGCTACTTGGGAGGCGGAGGCAAGAGACTCGCTTGAGCTCAGGAGTTGGAGGTTGCTGTGAGCTGTAATGCCACAGCACTCTACCCAGGGGGATAGCTTGAGACTCTGTCTCAAAAAAAAAAAAAAAAAATTCATCAAATAGTGTCAACAATGGAACCATTTTCACCATTGATTTCTATGTTGATCTAAGGTATCACAGCAAATACATTTCTTGAGGATACATTCTCTTATTTTCCTATCGTCTTGAATTTTACTTTTTAGTTTACCCAAAGTTATAACTACTAGGTACCCAAAGTTAAAAAAAAAAGTCTCTTTGTCCTATTATGTAATTCTCAAGCCTGAATTGTAGATTCATTAGCCTTTCTCCATTTATTTATGTCAAATCTGAAAAAAAAATAGGCCAAAAACAACAACAACAACAACAACAACAACAACAACAACATACCATCATGCATTGATCCTACCATATAGTATCCTTCACTGACTCTACTATAAACTTTTTGGGTAGTGAAGAAATTGTTTATTTGAAATTCCTTTTAGATGGACTCCTAAGCCATGCAGTTTTCATACGTAGGAAAGTAATTAGTGAAACTACTAATTAAAAAATATTTAATAAAGAGAAAGAGCTTTCTGATTAGCATGTGTTTTTAGCATATAAATCTGATTCTTCAGAAAAAGGTAGCAACACATATTTTATTGCTTCAGAGACAATGAATTCTAAGGGACAAATGCCACGGTTTCAGTGACCTTGAGGGCTAAAGATTTTTCTTCTGGGTAAGAGTTCTTGAGCTGGTTTGTTTTTCAGATCAGGGTAGTTGTTGCAGGTGGACTGTGACCAGGTCCACAGCCTTTGTGGAACATTCTGGGTAACAGCATTGTGGAAGCAATAACTATCGGAGTTTCTATGAAAGAACCAGACCCAGTAAGAGGGCCAGAGAGCTAAGCCAAAGTGAGAACAGCTTGCATCTCTTTCCATTCTCTCATCTTCAATTTGGAGAAAATGGAGCTATTCTCGCCATTATATCCCAGGGTTTCTTAGTTAAATAAAAAATGGCCACACACATAAAACAGAATTTCAAATATTCATAGGCTTCCCCCCACCCAAAAAAAAAAAATCTAAGAACACAATTCATTTTCATCACCTCTGGTGTTCAGAGGGGCTTTTACAAAATGTTATGCTGGGCCACTCATTTTCTAGAAAGGCTACCATGAACTGCATTTTGGGGGTGGGAAAGGTGAATTCTGGTGTTGGGGATGGGGTGGCAGAACATGGGTAGCAGAGAAACATCATAAGAGGGGATTTGTACCTGTGGGAAAGAAGGTTCTATAGCATAAACCTTATCCTGCCAGCAAAGGAATTTATTCAATGAGAAGTGCATGTGAAGAATGGTTGCCACTGTTAGTAGATTGACAAAGTGTTCATTCTTCTGTCGGTTGTAAGTTTAAATTACTTAAGGGCTATGCTGCACTAGTATTCCTTAGAGGAAACAGTTTCTTTTTTCTTTTCTTTTTTGGCTGGGGCTGTGGTTGAACCCGCCACCTCCCAGTATATGGGGCCAGCACCCTGCTCCTTTAAGCCACAGGTGTTGACTTTTTTTTTTTTTTTAGGAAACAGTTTCTTAAAGCTAGGAAAGGGAGTAGGGAGTAGGCATATGCTGGCAAAGGCTGTTACATGAAGCAATGGAATCTGTTATGCTAATAGTGTTAAGACTGCTTTTCTTTAACGTTTTCATGGTTATGCACATTTAGAACAGTATTTTATTTGCCCTGTTTTGTTCAAAAGTTTTGCATTTTTTAAAAAAAATCAATGCCCTCTGAAATTATTCTGTCACAGCTTGTATATTAAGTCATTTGTAAATCTCATCACACAGTAGTAATTTTTTTGACTGATACAGTATCTTAATTAAAAGATTATTTTATACTTGTTTTCATACTGTGAGTGTAATAAAAACAGGTTAAGGGAAAAATAGATGACATAATCTATTCTGTATTCTTAAAATTGAAATTTTTTTTCAAGAAACATGTTTAATCTAACTTTTGGATTTTTTAAATTTCACAAGGCCAAACTTGAAGAAGTATAAAGATGATCAATAGGAATAGACAAAGGAGAAAGAAATAGCAGCATTTTAATTCAATAGAAAGCAGACTTGAAATTTTTATAAGAGAATAGATCTGAAATATTCTCCCCACACATCTACACACAGATGAAAATATATGAGGTGATAGAGATATTAATTAGCTTTATTTTGGTGATCCCTTCAGGATGGGTGTGTATATTAAAGCATCACATTGTATACCTTAAATACATACTATGGACAGTTTTTATCTGTCAATTATACCTCAATAAAGCTGGGGAAAAGAAAGCAGAGATGATATTATACATAGAACATCAAAGAAAAATAAGATTTCATAGTGATATTAAGGATATATTTATAATTGATACAATAATTGAGATATTTGATTCTTCTTTTTTTTCTCTAATGGACAATGTAAAACCAATGCCAAAGAATTCATTTTATGGTTATAGCCTTTTATATTTGAAATCAAGTATTTATGAATATATGCTTATTTCACAAACCAACATTAAGTATGTGTACTGATTTTGAATTAATTCATGTATTAGAAGGTAGGAATTTAATAAGACTTTGAATTTAACAAAGCTTATGAGTTTTAAACTTCTCATTTCTTCAAATCTGTGGATTAAACTAAGGGATTTTATAGTAAAAAAATTGCAATACATATACTTTTTAAAAGTTGTACTTGTTTTATGCAATTGTTTGTATTTACAAAGCACTTTTGTTTCTATGGCATTATCTTTTTATTCTTACTTTAATTCTTACTTCTATTCCTTACTATTCATATATGAATAGTAAGGAATAGAAATTTTAATGGATTACCAGAGGTCACATAATGAGGTCAGACAATTAAGTTTGTGAACTCATCCTAGGAAAAGTGCTACATACCTCATTGCTGAATATCTCTAAGGTTACCTTTGAAGTCCTTCCTTTGAGAAGCTTTGCACCAGTGCCAGCCAGTGCCTAGTCCATCCTTCAAAGAGCTTTTTATAGGATGAATTTGGTGAGCTTAAATGTCAGACCTTATAGGATGACAGCTGTTATGGCCATTCTCAAAAAAGAGTTCTAAAATTGCTTTGAAGAATGGAGGAAGCATTGGTGTTGGTGCATATTCTCCCAAGAAGTGCTTTGAAGGTGACTGTAGTGATATTCAGCAAAGCGGTAGATAGCACTTTTTCTAGGATGAAGTTCATGAACTTAATTGTTATCCCTGGCATCTGCATTATGAGTCATATAGAAAGTGTACAAAAGCCTTTTTTTAAGTGTTGGGATAATTTTAGTTTTAACTAAGATAACAATGTCAATACTACTGGTCAATATGTTTAATTTTGGTATTTTCATTTTAAATAAGTTTTAAAAATCTTGGTATCCTAATGATTGATTATGAAAAGAATTGTCAAGAACTATTTCAGTTTATTTCATTAGGCTTTAATAGGAGTCCTTTTGCTTTTATGATAGAATGTGTTAATGAAAGAAAGTAGTACACTGTTAACAATTGAAACTATATTCCTTTGAGATCATGAAATATAATCAATTAGTCTTCAATCCCTACCACATATAGTCCACAAACACTAAATATTAAATTACAGTGACTAACTTTTGATTTAAAGAGAAAGTTCTCATATATATATATATATATATTTTTTTGTTGTTGTTGTTTGTTTTGTTTTGTTTTGTTTTTAAACCCTAAACTCTCACTCTACAAAGATTTATTACAAAGCCCAGGGCTATTAAAAGTATTAAAACACATTCTTGGCCACTTGGTTTACATTGTTGGGATACCATCTACATCCCACAGCACTTGTAATCCTTTTCATATCCAGATACACTGTGTTGCACCTGACTCTCTCTCTCTCTCTCTCTCTCTCTCTCTATCGAAGTTTCAAAAAAAAAAAAAAATACCTTTTGTGATCCAGGGAAATACACTCAGGATCTAAGTTTATATTGAACTTTGGACTGGGACAGTGGTTGTATTTTTTTTTTCTTTTCTTTCTTTTTTTTCCTTGCTGGTAATAAGTCCCATATTCTTATAAGGCATTCATTTTTTGCAATGTGCTTCAGGTATAGGTTCATGAGTCTAGGGAGGCTCATTTTTTTTAAGCTATTGAGAAAATCTTACTTTTATAAGGTAGACTGGTATTTCTAATATTGCAAAGTTGTTGGTATATATATCTTGAGTTTCAATCAGCTACATACCCATTACTTCATGAAAAGTTGTCTGATAGGTGGAGAGACTGAGCTGTGAATGACATGTTACAAATTCCTAGATCCAGTAATGCCAGAACTTTCAGTTAAAGAATGAAACACATTCCTTTTAAAAATTTATTTATACTGTCTAAATCTTTCTTTCTAAAAATTAGTTTAAATTGAACTTTCTACCTGAAAGTTTACTAATACTGTTATTTTCTTCTGCTTTTCTTTCTGACATTCCACGTACTGTGATCATGAACATCAGGCTTCTCCCATTAGTGAATAGCTTTCTTGAAGCAGGGAATGTGACAAGAAAATTCTTTTGCTCGTTTAAACAATAAACAAGATGTTTCAGGCTGTTGATTCTCTTTAGGGAGCAGTATCAGAATGATACTAGCAAATCAGGAAATAATGTAAAGAGTGTCCCATAGCATATTTCATTTTCATACTATTCTTAAAAATAGCCAAAATACTGTTAAAAAAGCCAAATGTTATCAAACAGTATAGCTAAGTTGTATAGAAATTTAGCTCAGTTTGAAAAATCAATTTACTGATAATCACTGATATTTTATTGCTGGGCTGGAATAAAACCCTTTCTGTTTCTGTGCATATCTTGATCATGCTGTTGGATTCATTATTTCCTATTTATCAAGATCAATTGCACACTGATTTGGAGTCAGCCAGGAAAGCCCACTGTTTCTCTAGTTCAAACAAAATTGTCTCCTTCATCCCCATAGAGAGCTTGTCCTTTCTACAGATAATTCCTTTCCCCCTGTAAATAATTAATGATTAGGTTCATTTTAGAGAAATGCTCCCATGTGGTTCTCCTAAAGCAGTTTCATAATGTAATGTGACTCAGATTTTTCACATATATTTTCACACTTTATCAGACAGTTCATCTTACTGGCTTAAAAGAAACATGTAGCCTTAACAGAATAGGAAATAGTCTCCTATCCTTATCATAAGTTATTCTATTTATGTAACCTCAGATAGCTCAATTTTAAGCATTAGCTATTCAAACTATTTTGTAATGTTTTTGAGGATGATTAAGGAATTGAATAACATTGATAATTTTAGAAATATCATGCTAACTTAAGAATAAATTTGGTTTGGTTTTCAACAATTAAGACATCACTGGAAAGGGCTTTTGTGGGATGTTTCATCTTTCAACTTCTTAGACTATATAAAATACTACATTATTTCTCCTGGCTAAGCTTCTTATGTTAACAGTTTTCATAACTGGTTGCTGAAAATGGCTATATATTTATAGTGCATCGATATGTAAAAACAATCTTGAAAACTTCAGTTTTAGTTTTCTAAACTTGCTGTTTGGTTGACTTACCTTCTGTGATTTGGTTTAGAGTTTTATTCAGATCCATCTTATGATTCCTTAATTCAGAAAGATATTTAAATAGTATTTATTTATAATACAAAAAAATAAGATTTCTACAAAAATTTTGGCTTCTCTGTGCCACACTAGAAGAAAAGGTGTCTTGGTACACATTAAATACAAAACGACCTATAAAATCTGATGAGTGAATAAAAGGTCCATGCATTATTTTCATAATATCTGCCACCAAGGGTAAACAAAAAAATCCTCACATAATCCAGTTGTAGCTGGTGGACCACAGGTTGGACACACTCAAAATCATTATTTATTCTAAAAGAATTCAGCCCTCCACATAAATGAGTACAGATTATTTAAAGCCCTCCACATAAATGAGTACAGATTATTTTTCTTTTTTGTCAATTTTTTCTTTTCAGTTTTTGGCCAGGCGTAGGTTTGAACCCACCTCCTCTGGCATATGGGGCCAGTGCCCTACCCCTTTGAGCCACAGGTGCTGCCCTGTCAATTTTTAAAATTTTAAATAATATGAGTATACAAATTTTTAGGTTACATTGTTTTCAATTATAAAATAAGGTTCCAGTTGCAGTTGAGCCCTTCACCCAGGGGGCTTACTGAAGACCCTCACATTTGCACATTAATTAAGATCCCCCAAATGGCCTCTGACCCTTCTCCCCAATCCCCACTCCCTTTTTTTCCCTCTTCCTTGCTAGACTATAATTATATTTCATCATTCATGTGGAAGTATAGTTGTCAATACATTAGTTTCATACTAGTATTGAGTATATTGGATACATTTTTTTCCATTCTTGAGATACTTTACTAGGAAGAATGTGTTTCAACTCCATCAGGTAACATAAAAGATATAAAGTCTCCATCTTTTCTTATGGCTGAATAAGTACTCCATGGTATCCATATAGCACAGTTTGTTAATCCACTCATGGACTAAAGGGGATTGGGATTGTTTTTACAACCTGGCAATTATGAATTGAGCTGCAGTAAACATTCTGGTGCAAATGTCTTTGTGGTAAAATGATTTTTGTTCTTCTATATAGATATTTAGTAATGGGATTGCGGGACCAAAGTGAAGACTGCCTTTTAGTTCTTCTAAAATTCTTCTTTAGTTCATACTTCTTTCCATTAAAGCTAGTATTAGTTTGCCATCTCACCAGCAGTGTAAAAGTGTTCCCTTCTCTCTACATCCACACCAGCATCTATAGATTTAAGACTTTTTGATGTGGAGTAATCTCACTGGGGTTAAGTGATAGCTCAGATTAGTTTTGATTTGCATTTCGCTGATGATTGGAGGTGATGAACATTTTTTCAGGAGTTTTTTTGCCATTTGTTGTCATCTTCAGAGAAGTTTTTGTTCAAGTCTCTTGCCCACTTAGAAATGGGGTTGAGAAAAGAGCAAACCACACCATTTATAAGTAGGCAGATTATTTTTCCATTTTATTGTCCAAAACAATTATTGAGCTTTCTCAAGCTCTAACAATGTCAAATTTTTGGTGCCAAATGGAATTGGGTAGGGATATTAGGTAGATCAACTCAAATTCACTACTGGGACAGATATCTAAACATACATGAATGAATACACACATTCAAGTTTTATGATCTTCTAAATATGGGTCTATAAAAGAGAAAACTATACAGAATCAGAAAGATGTTACCTGGCTGAAGTGATTGGATAGGTGTTAAATTGCATTAGCTCTTCAATTTTTTTGTAATTATTTAACTCTCCTCTTACATAAAGCTCCTCTCCTAAAGTGGAATGTGGACTAACTGGAGACACAATGTATAGTAGAACCAGAGAAGCACTAGGTAGCCATGACATAATCTTCTGGAAAGTTAATTTTAGAAATTATTAAATGATTTTAATTTTACACATTTACATAGAATAGTCTTTATGACTTTAAAAAAGTTTCCTGGCTTTGTCAGTCCACTTGAGAAGACCCCTCTCTTTATCATCATCAGATTTGCCAAGCTAGTGTCTGGACTGTTCTCTACTGAGAGCAGCTATTATGACATGTTTTGATTTAAGGGGGCTCTTTATCTGACAAGTACTTGTTTCACTTACCATTTAACATAAATAGAATGATAGCCATCTCCTTGAGTTTCTCAATAAAATTATTATAACACAAATAGGCCATTAAGGGAGAGATGACCAATTGCACTGACATTTATGATCACAATAAATTATACTTTCAGCAGACAAGCAGCTATGTGAGTTTTTAAGAAAAAGAATATGTGAAACATCTATCTAGTAAGGTAGGAAGATGGTAATTACTTGGAACACCCTGATTTACCTCCCCACACAAACACACATACATCTATGATTTTATTGAGGGTAGTCATAAAACCCTGACTAAAGGATTGAAGAAAATTATTGATACTGTCAGGGTATGTGTGAAGTAGAAAGTGTAACTAATTGGTTGTTCAGCTTGGAAGGTTTGTGCCTAGAATTGACTGCTCTCTCCAATTTTGATACCGGAGTTTCAGGTTCTTGGTCTCGGCAATTTGAAGAATGAATCTACAGACCACGGGATTAGTGGTAAATCAGAATTTATTTACAGACACAAAAATTACAACAACTACAAAAAAAACAAACCTGGCAAAGAGAACCCAGGAGGGGGACAAGCTCTCCTGCTCCTTCTTCGAGGTCTGTCTTCAAGCTCTCTGCTCAGGGGTTTATATAGTCACAGGGGGTTATTTTGCCAGAACTCAGTGTTGACTTTTAGGGCATGTCAGTTACAGTGAGCTGTCCAGTGAACTCTCAGGCCTTGGAAATTTACATGAAATTTGACAATCAGAAGTGCATAGGGTGGAGATAGCAAGGCGGCCATCCATGAAATTGACCAGCCAGAAGTGCACAGAGAGGAGACAGCAAGGCACCAGTGTCTCCCTGGCAGGTATCTGGTCCTTCTAGCAAGCTGGTTCCTCCATCAGCCACAGCATCAATACCTCCAGGGCTAAGGCAGCAGGTTGTGGTGCCACCTTGTCCTGCATCAATTTTATCTAATCTAAAGTGTAACATAATTAGTTCATTCAAGAGAGTTTGCCAAGTTGTATAGCTGAGTTAGGACTTTGCAGTCTGACACAACCCAGGCACAACTTGAGTTCTGGTCCTATTGTTCTTAGTGTCCTCACTATATGTGGATCACTATGAGAGTTTTGAGACAAACTGTGTTGTGTTTCATTATCTCACTTTCAAGAAACACAGCTGAACTGGGCGTGGTGGCTCATGCCTGTAATCCTAGCACTATGGGAGGCCTAGGGGGGTGGATTGCCTAAGCTCATAGGTTTAAGACCAGCTTGAGAAAGAGCGAGACTCCACCTATAAAAATAGCTGGGTACTGTGGCTGGTGCCTACAGTATCAGCAACTTAGGAGGCTGAGGCCAGAGAATCACTTGAGCCCAAGAGTTTGAGGTTGCTGTGAGCTGTGATGCCATGGCACCCTACGGAGGGTGACAAAGTAAGACTCTGTCTAAAACAAACAAACAAAAAACCCCACAGTTAACAGTGTACTTTCCAATTCACCCACTGCCAGTTTAGACTTGCTCAGCTTATTGGTGTTGCTGGGAGGGTTTTATTTGTTTCTGTCTGTGAGGATTTTCCATTTCTTGATTTTTGTCTATCTCAAAATTTTTGTAATGAGCCATGTATAAAGGAGATCGAAAGCTGCTAAGATTATTTTAAAAGCCTAGCATAATGCCTAGACCTAGAAACTATTCATTACATCTTAAATCTTTAGTTATCTCTTTATTGGACTTTTACTATACTTTGTTAATTTACTGCTAGTGGAGAGTAATAATGTCATTGGCCAAAAAGAGTTATGCATGAAATTTATACCATTGCTCTCTTGCGTCACAATAAGTGAAACATGGTCAACTAGTTCAAATACTCAGAAAGTTTATTGCTGCACATTTCGGTCTGCAGTAATGATTTTTTACTGTGAGTTTTTCTCGTTCTTTTTATCTGAGGTCTCTGCCCATATTGAGTCAATTTTATTATCATTACCGGTACTTTCAATCTTTTGGCAACATCTCAGTAGCCTCAGAAAGGGCAGCCAACCAACAAAAGAGAGCAATGGCAGAAACAGGAGTTGATGGGGACGATTGAAGGAAGAAAGATTAGAAGTTCAGCCAGTCAGCCAGCCAGAGAGACTCGGCTAGTTCCAAGAGGTCAGGCATCAGTCAGCCAATATTTGATAAACAAATGAACTCAGCTACTGAACTTCAGTCAGCTTCATTCTGCTGAATTCCATCTTGGGAGAGGGATGACCTGACTCTTCCTTAAATTCCAGAGACGCTTCCAACTAATCACTGTGTTCTGGAGCCAAATTCTGAAGAACATTACATATGTGGCAAAAAATTATGTTGTTTTTGTCTGCATGGGGAAGATAAAAATATAAAACAAAGTTCAAAGACATTAAGATATTTGCCAAATGTCCAGATCAATAATGGTATAATCATATTGTAAGTCTAAGATTAGAACATATAGTTAGATTTTTCTTTATTTTCATTTATTATTTTGTGTCTTTATTTTTACTTACCTATGTTTTGAAATAACTTCAAATTTACCTACAATTTTCCACATAGTACAAAGAATACCCATGTTCCCCTCCAAAGTAATCCCAGATTCCAGAGTCTCCAATTGCTAACATATGACTGTGCTTTTTCCATTTCTGTTCTCTTCCCAAAATAAAATTCTCCTTTCTTGCCATTATATACCTTTCCCAGTCAAGAAATCTGCATTGATATAACACCACCATTCAAACCACACATCTCATTTAAATTTTGCCAACTTTACCAACAATGTTTCGTTTTACTTTCTTCTCCAGGATCCTTTTCAGAAACATGGTGCCTCTAGCTGTCAGGTCTCATCATTGAATTATTCCTTCCTCATTCACTGCCTATAATGGTTTTCAGAGCCTTGAAGAATGTAACCATTTCATTCTATCAATGAATCCATCTAGCTCCATTTGATAGTTCCTCATGAGAAGTTCTAGGACATGCATTCTTCACAAGACTATCACAAAAATGATAGAGGAATCTTCTCAGACACAGATAGCACCAGAATTAAAACTTTCTAATAAAGAGATTAACACTTTTATTATCCAGCTGTTCTTCCCCACCACCAAGATAAAAAATAGCCTTATTCATCTTTGACAACACCTGGTAGTAACTAGCCCAGGGTTCCTGGTCCCTCATTGGCTTCTCCTCTGACCAGGAGGTTTCCACAGTGCAGGGCAAGAGACCTGGACCTTGGACACCTGCTGGTGACAGCAGCTGCTAGGAGTGGTGGGGGAAGAGTCTTTCTCCCAGAAACTTATCCCCACAACACCCATCCCCATTATAGAGGTTGTTACTAACACTGAAATTGAAACTAAAAAGATAAAAGAAGGAATCTGTTCGCTCTTTGAAAAACAAAAGTTGTTATTATAACATGTTTAAATAGTAAATAAAAGTGCATTTATAATGACTAAAGAGATAGAAAATCTCAGTAGAGAAATAGAAAGTATAAAAAATGGAAATTTTATAACAAAAATATATCTGAAAATGTATACTTTCCTGAATGGGCTGAAAGCAGCTTGGAAATGACAGAGGAAACAGAAATGAACTTGAAGATAGATCAACAAAAATGATCCAATTTGAAAAAACAGGAAAAAACGAAGAACTTCTTTAATTGAATACTTATATATAGGTTTTTCTCAAATTAGAATTTTATTTTTATATTTGTGAGACTTAAACTCAAGTATTTCTTTATTGTATTTATTTGTATTTATTATCTGCACCAATAAAAAATGAATTTTAAGTATTACCTTGAAATTCCCAAGAGTGAGATCCAGAAAACTTTGTAGGAGCAATCGAAACTAAAAGGAAATAAGGAGTACAATATTATATGCAAGTTATTGCTTTTTTAAATTATGTAGCATGCTCTATAATTATCTTTCTCTCTTTTTTTTTTTTTTTTTTTGAGACAGAGTCTCACTATGCTGCCATTGGTAGAGTGCCCTGGTTTCACAGCTCATAGCAACCTCAAACTCTTGGGTTTAAGCCATTCTTCTGGCTCAGCCTCCTGAGTAGCTGGGCTTACAGGTGCCCACCACAATGTGGGACTATATTTTGGTTACAGTTGTCATTGTTGTTTAGCTGACCTGGGCTGGGCTTGAACCCACCAGCCTTAGTGTATGTGGCTGGCTCCCTACTCACTGAGCTGCCGGTACCAAGCCAACTCTGTTTCTTATTGGATGTAGACATTTTATAACATATTCTCATATGCTGAAATCTACCTAAACCTTCCAAATTAAAATTAAACTCAAGGTTTTTCTCTTATTTAAGACATTTAGTAACAATATCCCTCTTCAAAACAATAATGCAGGATTTGAGGAATACAGGCATACAAATAATAAAGCTAAAGTTAAAACAAAACTGCCTAAGAAAGTAATTAAATTTTAGAGCTGGAATATTTTCTTTGTTCTTTCTTTCTAAGGACAATAACATTTTCCTCATGTAGTTATAATTACGGAAATTTCACAATATTACATCCTGTTTCTGTCTACATTTTTACATGTGAATTATTATTCTACCAAAAGTAAATACTATGAATTAAAAGTATAATTATAATGCAATCCCTTCATTGGTATTTTTTTTTACTTGATTGCTGACTCTCTCTCTCTTTTTTTTTTAGAAAAAGTTTATTAGATAATAAAAAAAATCAGCTTCCAAGGTCACTCTTCTAGTCGGCAGAATTCAGTTCCCTACAGTTATTGGATTTTATTTCTTATTTCTTTGATATGTGCTCTTCTCCATCTTCAAGCCAGCAAAGGTACATCCAATCTTTCTCATGTTTTCAATTCTTGACTTCCTATTCTGTACCTTCATTGGTATTTTTAATGAATTTCTCTTAATGGTCACAAGGAAATAGAGTGAATATGGCAAGATGTATTTTGGTCATAGAATTGTAGCAAAACTTTATGTAACATGAACTGTTAAACAGTTTATATGCAAACAATCAAATCAATAGAATGTATAAAATATAGAATTCTTATATAGTATCGGTGCATACAACTCATCGATTTCATTTGTAATTACTAGAACAATATATTGGTATAGAAGCTTTTGTATGGAATATTTGCTTCTGTGTTCAGTTTTGTGTTTTTTCTGGCACATATTAAATGTGTGCAGTTTTGAAAGCTTCTGTCAATGTACCACCCCTTTCAGCCTGGAACTGGCTCAGTTTCATGTCTTGTCTTCCTTTTTCCTTCACAGAAGTTGGCTGCACTGTAGTTTTATTTCTCCACCATAATCAACCCCAGAGTTGGACCCATTGCCAAACCAATTTATGATATCACCAAGAGGAACAAAGCTACGATTTGCTAATGGCCATTATGCCCTTCTGTTTTTACTCCTTCCATTCTTTATCTTTGTTTTTCTAAGCCAAAGAAACTTTTGCTGCCTCTACTAATCTTTTCAATGTCTCTTCAGCCACTTTTATTTCCATATTCCATTACTATATCATAATTGCATCATAGGAGTCATTTACATTGTAGATAATTACCAGCAGAGGAAACTGGGGCTTAAAAGAACAGAAAGAAATGACAGAAGAAACAGAGATTATTAGGATTCAAGCCCTGTGAAATATGAGAAATGAGAGAATGTTAATCTAAGTTTGTCAAAAAGGAGAGAACTGAGACATTTAAATGAGATTTACAGAGGTAATGCCTAAAGATTTGAAAGAAAAATGTTACAAATTAAGAAAATAAGTTGTGGGAGGAAAATAAGTTTGATTTCTGAATCAAAAAGTAATAAGTATGTTTAATATTTAAACACCCATGCAAAAATATCTCAATGTATTTATTGTCTGCAGCAGAGCAAAATGAATTTTAAGTATTACTTTGAAATTCCCAAGAATGAGATCCAGAAAACTATGTAGGAGCAATCAAAACTAAAGGGAAGTAAGGAGTACGATATTGTGTGCAATTTGTTGCTTTTTTAAATTATGTAGCATGCCATATAACTCTGTCTTTGATTGGATGTATACATGTTATAATACCTCATACAGTGAAATCTATCTAAAACTCCCAAATTAAAATTCCACTTAAAGTGTTAAACTTTTGGAGGGTTATGTGTTGCCCATTAGCAGTAATTGATTATGTAGAACAATGTTTATTGGTAGAATATTCTCAGTTTCTCAAATATTGTTTTCATGATTTAGCAAATTGAACAATTTTTGATTATATGTACTCCATTAACAAATCCATAATGGTCTTCCTTCTACTTTTATTTGATTTGAATTTATTTCTTTTCTTTCCTCAAGAAGACATAGTTTTGCTCGGCTATGATAATTAAATTACTCTTTTGAAATGCTTTTTAAAATTAATATTTAATTTTATCATTTCTATCTAATGTCTGTTCTCCTTCATTCTCTTCCTATGTGGACATGTGTGCACATACACACATGTCATCGTTATCATCATCATCACTATCAACAACATCAGCAATGATACATAAGGGCTATAGAAAGTATTTGTAAAGAATATATAGAAAGAGCTTGGAAATTTGAATATACTTAGGACAGGTGCTGTGGCTCAAACCTATAATCCTAGCACTATGGGAGGCCAAGGCAGGAGGATTGCTTGAGCTAAGGAGTTCAAGACCAGTTTAAGCAAGAACAAGACCTCATCTCTACCAAATTAGAAAAACTAGCCAGGCATTGTGGTTATGTAATGTAATGTATGTATGTAATCTTAGCTTCTTGGGAGGTTAAGGCAGGAAGATTGTTTGACCCCAGGAGTTTGATTGAGCTTACTGTGAGCTAGGCTGACACCGTGGTGCTATTGTCTGGGGCAACAGAATGAGACTGTCAAAAAAAAAAAAAAAGAGAGAGAGAGAGAAAGAAAAAAGAAGGAAGAAAGGAAGAAAGAGAAGAAAGTAAAGAGAGGAGGAACAAAGAGAAATTTGAATGTACTTAATAAATGTAGGGTAATAAATTAATAATTTGTCAGAGTTCTGATTATGTGTCCTCCTAACTTGCATTTACTTAAGCTTCTTAGAGCTTTGTTTCCTTATCTCTAAATTAGTGAGAAATGTCTTTTGTTTTTTTCTTAATCACAAGCTTGCTGTGAGCTTAAAAAAAAAAACAAAACAGGCTCAGCGCTTGTGGCTCAAGCGGCTAAGGCGCCAGCCACATACACCTAAGGTGGTGGGTTAGAATCTAGCCTGGGCCCACCAAAGAACAATAATGGCTGCAACCAAAAAATAGCTGGGTGTTGTGGTAGGTGCCTGTGTTCCCAGCTACTTGGAAGGCTGAGGCAGGAGACTCGCTTGAGCCCAGGAGTTGGAGGTTGCTGTGAGCAGTGAAGCCATGGCACTGTACCCAGGGGGATAGCTTGAGGCTCTGTCTCAAAAAAAAAGTGAGAAACATTTTGAAAATTACCTGGTGTTGGATATAATTTAAAAAGTTTACTTCTATACACTGTCGGTGCACATGTGTCTCAGTGGGGATCCAAAATTTTAAAACGTATAGGAAAAAGAGTTTGAAATAAAATTATTTTAACATTTTAAATTATTTGTCATTAATTTTAAAGTAACTCTGTAAACTTTAAGCAAAGCAAAATAATTTTTTATTTGCTAGACCAAAGCATCACAGTTTACAAAAATTATTTTAAAACTTTATATAATATAAAATATATATAAAATAATTTTGGTCAATAGCAATTTTATACCAGATAATATTATTTTCCAATATAAGGTCAATTTTCTACGTGAAAAGTGCTCATAAAACTTATACTAAAGTACAACAAGGTAGACAAGGAACATTGGAGGAAAATGTAAAATGTTATTAAATATATTATTAACTGAATAAAAGACTTACTAATTAAATTTGTTTTGGGTTCTTGGTCTTCTTAGGTTAGTAAGGTAGAATTTTCTATGCTAGTAAATTAAACTAAAAAGGAGTAATATTTGTCCTACACAGTAGAATTGGAATTTAAAACAGCCCATCTGGAATACTGTTAAATTTTTAATGGAAAAACTTTTGTTATTAGTATGAATATTTGATTTTTTGCTGTTGACTAATATAAAGAAAAGTATGGATGACTGAGATCTAATAGTCATAAAATATTTAAAAATATATGTGTCTAATTTTTCTTGCTATAATTGACAGAGAGTATATTTTCTATTCAACTTCACCATTTTTGTACTATTTAATTACAATTGGAATATTATCAGTCTGGAAATATGAAAACTATTCAGCATTTCACATAAAACCTTTTGCTTTTTTCATACTTTAAAATCTCTGCCTAAATTTCTAATTGGAATCCTCAGGTCTTTTGTGAAAGATTATGTATTTCAAACCATGCAAAATGAGGTTAAAATGCATTGCCTTTCTTCTGTTTTTTTCAACTTTGACACATAACAAAAATACTCATTATTTTAAAAAGTTATAACATTGTAATTACAAAATCTAGTATAAAAAATAAGAAACATCTCATAAAATTTATCTCTTCTGCCCATTCTGTCTCATTTGTCTCATTTGTTTTGAGCATTATAGTAAGTCTACGCATTAGGCTTTGGTTTTCTATACAGGATTGCCTAAAACTGATACTATCCAGCCTGATAATAGCTTTTTGAATACTTAGTTTGTTTACATCATTATATTAAATGATAAAAAGCTGAAAACATATCCTCTAAGATTGTGTTTATGACAGGGGTATCTGTCTTATAAATTCTAAGAAAAATAAAAAGTCATCTACATCAGAAAGAAAAAAGTAAAATTATCTCTGTTTACAGATTGCATAATATTATGTATAGAAAACCCTAAAAACCATCAAACAACTATTAGAAACAATAAATGAATTTAGTAAAGTTGCAGTATATAAAGTCAACATACAAAAATCTGTAATGTGTCTATACACTAAGAGAAAACCATCTGAGAGAGAAATTTTGAAAAATCCCATTTATAATAACATTAAAAAATCCCTAGAAGTAAATTTAACCAAAGATGTGAAAGACCTTTATATGGAAAACTGTAAAACATTCATGAAAGAAGTTGAAGACAATGTAATTAAATGAAGAGGTATCCCATGTTCATGGATCAAAAGAACTAATCTTGACAAAATGTTTATAGTACTCAAAATGATCTACAGCTTTAATGAAATTATTAACAAAACTCAATGTAATTTTCACATAAACAGAGAAAACAGTCTTGAAATTCATATGTAAATTACAAAAGACCCAGTACAGCTAAACAATCTATAGCAAAAAAGAACAAAGTTTGAGGTATCAGGTGCTGGCACAAAACAAACAAATAAACCAATGGAATAGAATGGAGGTCCAGAAATTAATGCACACATTTGCAGTTATTTGCTCTTTGACAAAAGTGCCAAGAACATAACAATGAGTAAAGAATTTTTAAATTTGTTTTTAAAGAAACGTATTTACTCTTAAACAGTGTTAAGAAAAATATCTACATGCAAAAGATTGAAACTGGATCCTTGTTTCACATGATCTACAATCTATTCAAAATAAATTAAAGGCTTAAAAGTAAGCCCCCAAACTGTAAAGATATTAGAGTAAAACATCAGGCTAACGCTTGACATTAGTCTTGGCAATGACTTTTTGGTTAGGCACCAAAGCATAAGCAATAAAAGCAAAAATAGATTAATAGTATTGCATCAAACCAAAGCAAAGAGCTTCTTCACAGCCAAGTAAACAATCTATGTAATGAGACAATATATTCCTAAACCATATATCTGATAAAGGCTTAATATCCAAAATCTATAAGAAACTCGAATTACTCAATAAACAAAAAAACTCAAATAGCAATATTTTAAAAATGTGCAAAGAACATGAATAGACATTTTTTTTAAAAGAAGATATGCAAATGACCATCAGGTATATACAAAATGCTCAACATTGCCAATCATTAGGGAAATGCAAATCAGAACCACAGCAGGATATCACTTCAACTCTGTTAGAATGACTATTACCAAAAAGACAAAGGTAAATGTTGGCAGGGTTGTAAAGAAAAGGGAACCCTTGTATATCATTAATGAGAATGTAAACTGGAACAGGCACTATGGAAAACTATGTAGATTTCTCAAAAAAATTAAAAATAGAATAACCATATGATACAGAAATCCCATTTCTGGGTATACCTTCAAAGGAAATAAAACCAGTATCTCACTCCAGTGTTTATTGCAGCACTATTCACAATAGTCAAAATATGGAACCAAGCTAAGTGTTCACCCATGGATAAATGGATAAGTTCAGTTTATGGCATCATTAGGCAAGATGAGTAAGTTCTAGAAATCAAATGTACAGCATGGTGACTACAGTTAATAATGCCACATTTTATATTTGAAATTTGTTAAGAAAGTAGATCTCAAATGTTCTCAATACACATAGACACAAGATAACTATGAAAGGTAATGGAGATGTTAATTAGTCAGTAACTTGTAGTAATCATTTTACAGTGTATACATATATTAAAACATCACTTTCCACACCATACATTTATACAATTTTTATCAATTATGTGTCAAGAAAGTGGGAAAAATAAATACCTAATAGTACCAAGTATTGGTGATGTTTTGGTGATCAAAACACCAAAAACATTGGTGATTTTGGTAATAAAATTCTTCTATTATTTGTAGAAGTATAAATCATTAAAAGTTCTTTGCACCAAAAACAATCACAAAACAAGAAAAAAGAAAAAAAGGAAAAATATCTCAGATATAGTTTTACAGAAGGGTGTATGAAACCCAGCACAGCACGCAAGTCAGTCTCACTTCTCTGAACTCTTTTTTTTCTTTTTACCTATAATCAACGGCCCTTCAGAATGCTATTGTCTAAGTAGTAGCCCAATATCTTTAAACATATTAAAACAATTTTCCACCTTTTCTAGTTTCTTTAGGCAGGGACTAGTTTGCAACATAATATTTAGCCATTAAAAGAAGCAGAAAATGATATGCGTATCACCTTACATATCTAGACCTAAATTGTTAAATGGTATCATTAAATTAGGGTCAAAAATAAAGTAGCTTTTATTGTTGTAAGTCTATACATAATACATGCAAAAACAAAAATCTTTGAATTCTACCTAATTTCTATGTATCTTTTATATAATATCAGCACCGATAGAAAGTAGAGTGATCAGAATTTTCAGGTTTTTCACAGATTCTATGTCAACCTCTATCCAGTCTTAGTTTTTTTTATAGAATCTACCATATTGTGGGTCTCTGATCCCCGAGACTGTTACCTCTCCTGTGTGCTAGCTATTTCAAAGAGTGTAGTGCTGTGCAGTTGTGGTCTTAGTTTCCCTTCCCCCCCTTTTTTTTTTTTTGAGACAGAGCCTCAACCTGTCCCCCTGGGTAGAGTGCCATGACTTCACTGCTCACAGCAACCTCCAACTCTTGGGCTCAAGCGAGTCTCCTACCTCAGCCTCCCAAGTAGCTGGGACCACAGGTGCCCACCACAACGCCTGCTATTTTTTGGTTGCAGCCATTATTGTTGTTTGGTGGGCCCAGGCTGGATTTGAACCCGCCACCTTAGGTGTATGTGACTGGTGCCTTAACTGTTTGAGCCACAGGCGCCAAGCCTCCTTCCTTCATTATGTTGACTATTTTTTCCATGTGATATCAAAAAGTACATTTAAAATAAAATTTTCACAGTATTCTCATAACATTTATGTCAGTTCATACATGCAATAAGTAAAAAATATTGTTACTTGCACTGAAAATATACAGCATTTACATATATATCATATTGAAGTCTCTAGGAGAAAAACAAATAAGCATTCTTCTTTCCTTAAACCAGAACATTTCTGCCTCTTGAAATTTAGAAAAGTAAGGTTCTTATATTTTTCAAAGTTTTATAATCTGCTGATTTGCTTTGAGAAGAAAATTTTGAGATTCCCCAGTGTACTTTTTAAATTTTAAAATGTTTAAGTCAACGAATAGGACTGGACTAAGTAGAGAAAAGCAAACATCAAATACTACTGAGACAAGCCTTGCCAAGGGATGGTCAGGATGACCTCATATGGGTCTTTGCCATCACTAACACCTAGGACTTGAGGGACTTGTAGATTAATTGTATTGGAGCAGAGACATAGCTGTCCTCATTGGAAATTCCTGTGCCTGGGAGGGTAAAGTCCTTTAGTTACTTCATCAAGTAGTGATTTACAAAGAGAAGGAGGAGAGTTGTGTGTAGGCCAACAATGATCTCAAATAGGGGCTAATCGCTGCATATGTCTATGAAGACCCATTACATTAAAAGTTAGGTACAAATACATTCACACGATATTCTAGTCATTTCGGTACAACACGTAGTGTGTTAAAAGGCATTTGCAGCTCACTTGGCAAACTTAAGGAAACATGAGATCACATATTTCTGTAGAAGAAAAAGTTGTATAATCTAACAAATGACAATTTAGCAATGAAATAGCCCACCCCCATTATACCTAGAAAATTCTGTGGGATGAAACATAAAGCTAGACAGTTGCCTAGAGTCGCAGCTACTTGAGAGGCTGAATTCAGCAGTTCCTGCTTGAACTCAGGAATTCGAGGTTGCTGCGAGCTAGACTTGATACCATGATACGCTAGCCTGAACAGCAGAGACTCTGTCTCAAAATAAAAAAAAAAAAAATAGAATTTCAATTGAAAGCCTGACAATTACTTGGCATTATCACTTTCTCAATGTGAAGTATAAGTGCATTTTTTTTTCTTTTCTCACATGTAGAAGACCATTACATAAAAGATCTTTTTTTTTTTTTTAGCTTTTGTTTGTGCTCATTGAAAGCCTGAATGAGAATGATGGTTTTCATTAACTTGCAAAAATATGACACTATCTTTCATATAGTTGAATTATAGACCATAATTATGATAATATAAGAATTTATGATATTATTGAAACAGAAAGCTCTGTCATATTTATATCTTTATGTATATATACTCATTAACTCATTATATTTTAGAATCTAATATGCAGATTCTTATCCACTCTATGAATTATAATTATAAAAGGTAATAATATTTATTAAAGCTGTATTGATAGAACAAAGATGAGAAAAAATACAAATGCCCAGAGATAGTTCATTGGTTAAACAGTTATGGAGTATCTGTAAAACATATCCATAAAAAGGGAAATTTTTATGTACTAGGAAGGAATTAACTTAAAATACTCTAATATGCTCTCTTATGAGCATTCTATGTGTGTATCCGATTATGTAGATAGAGAGAAACTGTGGAAGGGGAATTAGAAATTCAGGAGAGCAGTTTCCTGAGACAATAATCAGGGCAGATGTGGCATAAGGATGGAGAGGAGGCTTTTCATATTTTTTTATATTTTCTTTTGGAATTTCGCAAATATAACATTTATTCCAAAAATAACATTTAAATTGCTGTTACAAAGGGAAAACCAACCATAATTTGTGAAGAAGAAATCTAGCAGTGTACTTGGACTTGGACTGATTTTGAGTTGTCAAACTCATGTTCCCTACTTCTTTTAAGAGCATACATACGGAGAACACTTATTTTCAATGGTCTGTTCTTAGCATGATACCAATTGAGATACTGGAAGAGACCAGGCCACATTTTTGAATGTTAAATTGTAAAAGACTCCGTCCTCCAATACAGTCATATTCTGAAGGACCAAAGATGAGAACTTAAAAATGTGAAGGGGCAGGTTAAGCAATGTAGACTGCAACAATGGTCTACTTAATATTTCTAACTTTGATCAGCTCCTAGCTATTTCCAAATATCAAACCCAACCTCTAATGACAAAATTTTGACAACTGAATGAAGATTATTCAAAAAATTGAGATACTTATTCTGGGAATTATTCTAAAAAACATTTTAAGCAGAGCTATCTCCTAACAATAAAGGCAAAAATCTCTCAAGATGAATAATCATTAGAACATATAACTATTTTTATTACTCAGGATTCACAGAAAACACTTGAGGATATTCCAAGAAGAAAGGGGCATAATACAAGGAGTTATATGTTTAAAGCCAATGAAAGCTGCAGAATCAATGTAAAGGAAGACAGTAGGTGGCTTTCCGATTTGTTCAGTTTTCAGGTAATCAGGAAGGTGGCAGTGCTATTAACTGTTATATCAGGGAACAGCTGCTGTTGCCCAGAGCTGTCTGAAGCAAGTCAGTGGATAGAAGATTCTAGGAAACACCCAGAAGGCACTGTGTTCCAGTCCACCTGCACTATACAGCCCCAGGTGTTCTGAATGCCATAAGATGCCAGCTGTACTGCAGGCAAGAGAGTGATAGCTTAAACTCCCATTCTGTTTTCAAAATTGTGCTCACATTCTTCTCACTGGTGAATCTAAATCAAACCCTTCTGGCAAGGATTGCCTGGGACACCCGAATCCATCTTACAGACCTCTGTTTCCAGTGAGAATAAATCAGATAAAGAATATTCTAGACTCAGTAGACAAGCTGGAATGCTCTGGTTAATAATTGATTAATAATTAAATTGTTACATTAAGACTATTGCTTATGGTCACATTTTAAAAGGAAAAATTATACCCTGAACAATAACCTTGTCACTTAAATTTTATCCAGTATGTACAAATCTATAGGATACTTGACTTCACTCACCAGATGTTTTAAAACAAATAAGCAAAAAATTTAAAAAGGATTTAGAGAAGTCTAAAAGATTTATTTCAAAACCTAATGCAATGTGTATTTGAATTTTTCACAATTACTCTAGCTATTATTACTGACTGTTGGAACTAATTTTGAGAAAACGTTTTATTCCCTTTAGAATATCTGCTCAAGCACTAAAACTTCACTGGGAAATATTCTTTAACTACTTGTTTATTTACTAGAAATCAGAATCACTTCTGAATATTACAAATATATCCTTCATTTTGGGTCTTCTGGGTTAAGATATAGCCTTATTTCCTCTATTCTTTTAAGCTACCACTGAAAATAATTCTGAATATTGTCTTAGATGTTCATTCTTTACTTACTTTCCATGCTTTCAATGAAATCTTTGTATGATTAGGAAAAAATAACAGACTTCTGTTCAAAAAGTAGAAGCTTCTTTTGTGTAAAATTAGAAGTCTAGTGGGGTTGGAGGGTGAGGTGAAGAATAATGTGGGCAGAGTAGAACAAGGATTTGAAACAGAAATATGATGTATTTATTATGCACTTTTAACAAAAAGTTTTCCAATTATTATTGCTCAGTTTTCCACACTTCTGTTTCATCTTACCAGCCAGGTTTGTGGAAGGGAGGGAGGGGGAAACAAGTAGAACTCAGACAAATGCAACTTGATAATTTTAAATAATGTGTTTGAGAATAGAAATATGATTTCTGTCAAACTGACCCCATTGGCTGATTTTATAGTTTTGTATTTTGTTTAGCTTGGGAACATGAAAACTACTAACTTCACCCCATGAAAAATTATCAGCTTCCAGAATATGGCACTACTTTAGATAGAACAAATATTACCAAGTTACTTTTGGAGAATGGGAGCAGAGTGGTTGAGAGAAAATACAATCTCAGTTTGTTAAAAAACATAAACAAACTAACAACAACAAAAATACCCCTAGGAAAGTGAGGATATAGAAAACTGAAGTCTAGTTTTAACTGGTTTTTAAGGCCCCATTCAAAGGAAAAATAAATATATACAGGCATATTGAATTAATAATTATTATTCCCAACTTTTAGACATTCAATTTTATAAGTTTCTTTGCATTGTAAATACTATGACATCATTAGTGAGGTGTAAGAATTTACAGCTCATTTGTCCTAACTTTTAAAATAAATAGAAATTATTAACTTCATAATGATTGTAATTTTCTTTTTGCTTGGTTGTCAAACACCGATATTCAAACATTGCAATAGTTTTATAAGCAAGCTGCCTTTCTTAGTGCCATAATAAACATTTATATTTTCATTTTGCTTTGCTTTCCCATAGGAAAAAAAAGGCAAACAAAGACAAAAAAAATTATCTAATTGTGATTTGGGAACATAACTATGTAAAATTCTTACTTTGCATTTTTGCCACTTTTACTGATTGGAATTAACTATTCTCTACATTTTCATCTATTATTACTTGTTTTGTAAAAAATAAGAAAACATCAGCATCAATTAGCACAATGCAGAGGAGGGGTATGTACCATATGCACAGACAATATTTTCACAAGAGAAAAAGTGATAAATGAGATTATTGAATTGATTAACTTTGCATAAGAGAACTGAAGCTTATAAATGTCAGAGCACTTTTTCATTTAAAAGGAAAAGCAAACTTTGCATGTAGAAAATAATTAATATTAGCTTTTTTAGCCACTGCAAGTTATTCTTATTCCCAGTTGACTCAGGTAGTGTCTTTTTAAACACAGTGTAATGCTAAAATATCATGTATGATCACTGTGGCCTGGAGATAGCTTGTGTGTGCTGATCTTGAGAAATGAGGCCTAATGGGAGTTGTTTAGGTCATGGGGGAGGATGCTTCACGAATGGTTTGGTGCTCCCCTCTGCTGTGAGTGAGTACTGTTATTGAGAGACAGGATTCTTACAGGAGAGTTCCCAGGAGAGCAGAGTGTTACAAAGTCAGATGCCACTTAGGTTTTACCTCTTTACATGTGTCTGCTTCCCTTTTAAAAAAATTTTTTTTTATTAAATCATAACTTTGTACATTGATGCATCTATGGGGTTCAGTGTACTGATTTAATATACAATGTGAAATGCTTACATTAAACTGATTAACACATTCATCATAGTTATTTTCTTTTCTTAATAGTTTTAAAATGTGCCATTGCATCATGCACATTTCTTCTTAACAAAGTATCTCAAGAATGGGAAAAAAAGTATCCAGTGTACTCAATACTACTATGAAATCAATATATAAGCACCTACTCATGCTTCTCTTTTTTCTCCTTGTTAAAACACAGCATAAAAGCCCTCACCAGACCAGAGCTATGCCCTTCAACTTTCCAGCCCGTGGAACCAAAAGCTACATATACCTTTTTTTCCCTATAAATTATCTAGTTTCAGGTATTCTGTTATAGCAACACTAAATGGCCTAAGACAACAGTGATGTCTCATGATGAAGGGAACTTAAAATAAGCAGAACTGTATTTTTAAAATTACTTCAAAAGTTCAACTCATGACATAGTCTGTTGTGTTAACTTACTCAACTTTGCATTTTCTTATAAAGAAGAGAGAGAAACAGAATAAATACATTGTTTTGGTTGTGTTGGTTTGGTAGCTATTGCCTGTTCAGCAATGTTGACCTTGTTATGTTTTCAGTAGCTCTTTACTAAAACCTAGGCAGAGGATTAGCATTAGGTATAAAAGTGAGAAGGCTTCGAAGTTTAGCATATTTACATATTCTATTTTATTGTATACATGTATTAATTTAATGGCATTTTATTTAGATATACTTCAACTAACATAAAGTTCAATAGAATAGTTTAAAGTATACACTTAGTTTTTAGTATATTCACTTGGTTTTTAGCATAGTCATTGGCTTTTGAAAATGTCACCAATATCTAATTGCAGTCTCTTTTCTTCACCATCCCCCACAAAAATCCTTGTATCTATTAGCAATGAGTCTAAATTCATATTTTTTGCATATGAGTATTTAGTTTTCTGGGGCCATTTGTTCAGAAAACTATAATTCCCCAATGAATGATCTTTGTACTATTGTCAAAAATCAATTCACCAAAAATGAATAGGTTTGTTTTCGACTCTCAATTCTACTTCATTAGCGTATATGTTTATCTTCATGTAAATACCATATTGAATTGATTATCATTGCTGTGAATTTGTTCTTCTCTTCAAAGATTGTTTTGGCTATTTTGTGTCAATTTCTACATGCATTTTAGGGTCAACTAACTTATTTATCAATGAAAGTAGTTGGAATTTTTATATAAATTTCTGTGAATCTGTAGATCAATTTGAGTATTGCCATATTAACAATATTAAATCTTCCATAAATATATAATCTCTTTTCATTAATTTAGGTCTTTCAAAAATCCTTTTTTTGCACTCTTTAGGTTAATTTTATTTCTAAGTATCTTATTTGTATGCAATTGTAAATGGAATTTTTTCATTATTTTCATGGTTCACACTGTTCATTATTAATATATAGAGATGCAAACAATTTTTTATATTGATAGTGTATCTTGAAACTGTGCTGAACTTGTCTTAGCTATAACAGATTTTTTGTAAATTTGTTAGGAATTTGTCTATCTATACATATACTACAGCTATAACTATCTATAGATATACCCATCTATCTATTTACACAACTACATAGACATTGTAGGGCTGGGTGTGGTAGATCATACCTGTAATCCTAGCACTCTGAGAGGCTGATGTGGGTGGATTGCCTGAGCTCTAGGAGTTTAAGACCAGCCTCAGCAAGACAGAGATTCCTAAAAATAGAAAAACTCACCTGGCGTGTGGTGGCTGCCTGTAGTCCCAGCTACTTGGGAGGCTGAGGCCAGAGGATCGCTACGTAAATAAATTACTACTACTACTACTAATAATAATAATTAATAAATAGATGGATAATCTATCATTTACACATGTAATTAGATTTTCCTATCTTTTGGTCACTTTTATTTTTATTTTTTGACAAATTGCCTTAATTAGAACCTCTAATATAATATTGAATAAAAGTGTCAGAAGTGGATACATTTGTCTTATTCTTTATAATAAAGCTTTTAGTATTTTAACATAAAATTTGATAATAACTGTGAGTTTTTCATAGATATACTTTATTAGATTGAGAAGATTCCCATCTGATCATATTGTACTGGTGTTTACCTAATGAAGAAGTATTAGATTTTGTCAAATGATTTTCTGTATCAATTAAGATGATTATGTGGCTCTGTTCTATTATTTTATTAATAAGGTATATTATGTTGATTTATTTTTGTACATTGAATCAATCAACCTTGCATTCTTGAGATAAATCTGACATAGTCATGATGTATAATCCATTTTATATGCTGCTAAATTTGATTTGCTAGTATTTATGGATGGTTTTTGTATCCATATTCATAAAAGTATTTGTCTATATTTGAGATTCTTTTTCTAGCTTTAGTTTTAGTGTAATAATAAACTCATAGCATGAACTAGGACATATACATTCCTTTTCCATTTCTTAGAGAGGTTTTTAAATAATAACTAATTATTCTTTAAGCATTGGTCAAATCCACAAGTAAAATCATATGGTTCAGGATTTTAGTCATGGAAAGGCATTTATTTATGTATTTATTTCAGGTTAGTGTGAGGGTGCAAACAACTAGGTCAAGGTATATGCATTGGTTAGGTAGAATTCCTCTTAAAGTTGTGTTCAGCGTCCAGAAGGTGTGCCATATACCTTCACATTGTGCCCATTAAGTGGGAGCACACCAGTCCCCTCCCCTCCAACTTGAAGTGAATTGAGTTTTTCTGTTATGTGGACATGTGTTAGATTGTCTACTGGTTTCACATTAGTGCTGAGTATGTTGGATATTGGGTTTTCCATTCTCGTGATACTTTATTGAGAAAATGTGTTTCAATTCCATCGGATTAATACAAAAGATGTAAAGTCTCCATCTTATAGAAGCTGAATAGTATTCCATGATATATAGTATAGTATTAGTCTTATACTATAGTATAGTATAGTATTCTACTATAGTATACTATAGTACATTATACTATATACTATAGTATATTCTATAGTATAGTATAGTAGAATATTATAGTATGGTATTATAGTATAGTATTCCATGATATATATATATCACAGTCTTTTAATCCATTCCTGAGTTGATGAGCGTTTAGGTTGTTTCCACATCTTGGCAATTGTAAATTAAGATGCAATAAACAATCTAATGCAGATGTCTTTATGGTAGAATAACTTTTTTTTCTTCTGGGTAGATGCTGAGTAATGGGATTGTGGTATTAAATGGGAGCACTAATTTGAATTCTTTGGGGATTCTCCATACTTCTTTCCAAAGAGTCTGTATTAGTTTGCAGTGCCACTAATACTGTAAAAGTGTTCCCCTCTCTCCACATACATATATTGAAAGGTTTTTGAATACCAACTCATTGTCTTTAAATATTTTGGGCTTAAACTGAGTATTTGGTTGTTGGGATTTTTTTTTTTCATTTTACATAGGTTACATAATTTGCTGGCATACTACTGTTTTTCATATATCCCTATAAACATATTCATTTCTATAACATAAGCAGTAATGTTTTAATTCATGATTTTGATACTTTGAGTCTTCTCTTTTGGCCAATCTAGGTATTTGTCTGTTTGCCAGTATGTTTGTCAATTTTTTTTAATATTTTCAAATAACTAACTCTTTGTGTTATCAAACATTTTATTATTATTTTTTTCTATTCTCTGTTTAATTAATTACTCCTTTAACCTTACTTATGTATATCCTTCTGCTTACTTTAGGCTTAGTTTTTTCTGTATAGTTTCTTAAAGTGGAAAGTTGTGTTGTTGATTTGAATTTTTTTAAAGATAGACATTTAAAACTATGTATTTCTTTCTTAGTATTAATTTCATTACATCTTATCAATTTTTGCATGATGTGTTTTATTTTCATTATTCTCAAGTATTTTTCAATTATCTTTTTAAAATTCTTCATGTTTAATTTCCATATATTTTCATGTTTTCTTCTGTTTTAAGTTCTGATTTCATTCTATTGTGGTCATAGAATGTACTATTTATGTTCTAAACCTTTGAAATTTATTGAGACTTTCTCATGGCCTAATACATGTTTTATCCTAGAGAAGAATGTGTGTATGTTTTTGTTGTGTGGTGAGTTCTGTAGATGTATCTTAGATGAAGTTCATATAAAGTCTTTATAAAGTTTTCATTTCCTTGATAATTTTATGTCTAGTTGTTCTATTACATATTGAAAGTGAGATATTGAAGTATCTAACCCTTATAATTGAATTGTCAATTTCTTCTTTCAATTCTATTAGTTATTGCTTCATATTTTGGAACTATGTTATTTGGTTCATATATGTTTATAATTGTTATATCTTTTTTTGAATTTAGGCTTTTATTGTGCAGTATTCTTTTGCACTTTAGTAACAATTTTTGTATTTTGTCTATATTAATATGCACTCCAACTCTCTTTTGAATACTATTTTTATGGAAAATATTTTCTCACATTTTTATATTCAACTAATTTGTGTTTTTTTTAATCTAAGGAGAATTTTTTGTATACAACATATATTTGAGTCATATTTTTTATTCATCTTTCCAATGTCTACTTTTTATTGGCATTTAATACATTTATATTTAATGTAATCATTGATAAAAAAAGATTTGCTCTTGCCATTTTCTCTGTTTTATGTTTTCTAAATATGTCTTCCTATGTTAGGGTCTTTAATTCCTCCATTGCAGCATTCTTTTTATTAAGAAAAAAAACTTGTACCATACCTTATCATTTCTTTTACTATGCATTTTTAGTTCTTTTCCCCTGGTAACTACAGTTATGCTTAATTAATTTACAACAACGTGGTTTGGATAAATGTCAACTTAATTTCAATGGTATACAAAGCTTTGCTCTAACATTTATCTGACCTTCATGCTATTATTATCACAGATTACATCTTTATACATTGTGTGCTCATTAAAATTTATTTATACTTTTGTTTCATGTTGTTGTTTTTCCAATGAAACAGGAAAACAGGTGTTGCAAACAAAAACACATTTGTATATACTTATGTAGTTACCTTTATTGTTCTTTATTTCTTCATGTGGAAAGCCTAAGGGAGCCTCTAGTATTTCCTTTTGCACAGGTATTATCACAGCAAATTTTTTCAGTTTTAATTTATCTGAAAAGGAATTAATTTCTCCTTCATTTGTCAAAAGTTTTTCTAGATATAGAATTGAGTTTTTGGTTACCTTTTTTTAAAAAATACTTTGAGTATACATAACACTGTTTTAAACTGTAGTTTTGAAACAACTGTTAATTTTACTATTGTTAATAATAACAATAATAATAATTCTTATTATTAAATTATTGATTTTATTATTGTATGTGATAAGCTGCTTTTTTATAGCTGTTTATTAAGATTCTTTTTCTTTAACTTTTGACATTTTGATTATGATATGTCTAGGTGTGAGTATTTTTCACTTATTCTACATGGAGGTTATAGAGTTTCTTTGGATGTGTACATTAATGTTTTTCAACAAATTTGCAAAGATTGGGGCCATTATTTCTTTATTCTTTTGCCCCCCTCCTTTTTTTTTTTTTATCCTTTCCTTTTGTGACGTTCATTATGCTTTATGGTGTCCTGCAGGCCTTTTAGGCTCTGTTTATTTTCTTTATTCTTTACTTTTTTCAGCCTAGATAACTTTAATGGACCGAACTTTAAGTTTTATAATTTTTTTTTTTTACTACTCAAATCAGGTATTAATTTTTTCTGGTGAATTTTTCTGTTAAGTTATTTTACATTTTAACCCTAAAATTTTGGTTGAGTTTTCTTTTATAACTTCTGTGTCTTTATTTCTCTATTTGGTGAAATATAATTTCATACTTTTCTATAATTCTTCAGGCATCATTTCCTTGAGCTCATTGACTTATTTAAACTAACTTATTTAAATTCTTGTCTACTAAGTCCAAAATCTGGGATTCCTCAGGCAGAGTTTTATGTATTTATGTATTTTTTCTGCATATGGACCACACTTTCTTACTTTTTGCATCATTGTCATTTTTAGTTGCAAACTGAACATTTTAAAGACTATAATACAACTCTGGACATTGGATTGTTTCTCTTCTCCAGAATTTGTTTTTTCTGCCTATTACAGCTATTATTGTTTGTTTGTCTCATACCTTTTCTGAACTAATTCTGTAAAATTTGTACTCTTTGTTTTGGCCTTGATGTGTCCATTATATAGCTCTATTGTTTAGACAGAGATGTCTTTAGATACTTGAAACCAAAAGTCATCAATTTGTTACGAAGGAGCAGTGTGTGTGTTGGACGCACATTTTAATATTCATCTAGGATGTATTTTCTGCTTATATAAAGCCTTAAGATCATTAGGACCTGGGAAATGAGGTCCTTCTCAGATCTTTCCTAAGCATGGGTGCAATCCTGAAAATGTACATGATCCTTTAGTCCATGATCCCTGGAAAATGTTGAAGATTTCAAAGCTTTTAAGGATATCTTATTTCCTAGACTTTCTTCCCAAGCCATATGGAGAGACCATTATTTGCTCCAAATGTTATCTGTCCACCTTAGGGAGCAGCAATTTGCAACAATTTTTGACAATTTCTTTCTGGAAGTAGCAATAGACTGTAGAAATAGGCAAGTCAGTTCCAATAGTTGAAATAAAGCCGTATCTTTTGAACTGATCTTCAGGGAGTTATTATAGAGGTCAGAACAAATAATTAATTATAATTATTTGTGACTGAGGTCCATTTTGCTCTCTTCAGCCCTGAAAATATAGGTAAATCAGCCATTTTTATTTTTTTTAAACATTCCCTGGGTTGCTGCAAGCCTTCATATGATTTTTTTTGTAACAGCTGGAAATTTACTAACAGCTTTTGCTCAGTTTTTTCCCCTCTTTTATGAAAAGAGAAATTCCACATTCCATCATTTTGTTGATGTACTGGTATCACTATATGCTAATTTTTGTAACAGAAAGTCCAGACTTTTTCATTGGTTAACAAATTTACAGTATATTTTTCTTATTTTTTGTTTAGTGATAAAACATTTTATTTATTTTGATAAAACATTTTTAACAGTCTATTGCAATATTAGTTATTCTGATAAGAATTATAAATGTGATCATCCAACTTTATTTTTTCACAAAACTTTAGTTGAATGCATATTAGATGTAAACCACATATTTTTCCAGACACAAGTAACTCAATGTCTAGTAAGACCAAAAAAAAAAAAAAAAACCAAAAACTAAATATTATGATCAATTATACATTTTTTGGCCATTAAATACTGATGCTATATTTTCTAATCTGAATAAATTTACCTATTAACTAAGTTATTCAAACTAAAATTACAAAGTCAGTTTAGCACCTGGGTATTTATAACATTGAAAGCATAGTCCTATTAGGTTATAGAACAAGCATTCTAATAACCAGACATTTTCCCTGAGTTTGTTTAACTTGGACGGAAGACCTCCTAGCCTGAATGACATGCTTCATTTCAACTTTTAAACTGTCAACCGAGTTAAGATGTGTTGATGAATATTAATTTCTTTTAATAAAAGCACTGACACTGAGCCATTCCTGTTGTCCACTTGTTCCATCAAATAATGAAAGGTCCTGGTGATTTCCTCCAAAGTGTGGATGTTGGCACCTGGAGCTGAAGGGCATATTTCAGACTGCCTGTGCTATAAACTACTCTGTTTTGCCATTTCTGGATGGCTGCAAAGGTGCTTTTAGTCTATTCCTGCTGCATGTGTTTGATACTGTAGACCCCTTTTGAGACTGTCCTGGGGATTATTTATAATGTACTGATGTTACCTTATTAGAAGCTGCTATTTCTGCACAGAAGCATGAAGTTTGTTGACACTTATTTTACTGCTGAAACCTTGTTTTTGTGGCTGGTAGACCACTGTGGAGTTTCACTACTGAAATGTTATGGCAACCTGAATGAAAAGTCATCCTATGTTCATTTCCCTACAAGTTCCAAGGGTTTAAATAAGCACCTGAATAAGCTTTAGAAACTTGACAGATAATGTGATTTCACAATGTTATTACATTCCTGTTTCAATTGGCACTTCTAATGCTCTCACAGTTTGTGAGGTTGGTAACTTTCCTTTGCAAGAGTATTTCAAAAATAGGTCCAAACCTACAGCATGAATATAAATTTATAAAAGAAAGAAATATTAAAGCAATTTTTTATTAATTTTGGAACAGTGCTGCTTTGGCAGTGATGAGTAATTTCCAATACTGACTTTCTTGTGATCTAGTGATCTGTACACAGAAACAATGTAACACGATGAAAACCTTTCTTCTGCCCGCTTTGCAAGCATGGGCTCTTTTTCAAGCTACCTCATGAAGAACTCCAAACTAAGGCAATTTGAGAAAGCCACTGCTCATTTTTATCTCTGCCTGTTATGTTTTTCCATGCCATATTTTTTCTAGCTTAGAGGATTTATTTATAAAAGATGCATGAAAACTAATTTTTAATTTTAAATATATCATGGGCCTAAACTTTAGCATAATTATATTTCCATCTTGGAGGAAAGTTGTGCTTTTTAATTAAAGTTTTTCCCTTATAAAAATATATCCAAGATTGTTTTATGGTTTCATTTTCCTTTCGTTATAATACAAACTATAGAACAAAAGGTGGTTCTATATGCAAAATTAACCAAACTTTCATAAAACCTACATTATAAAGTTATTATTTCTTCTCATTCATATGTAAGTATATTTATGTTGTACATGTGCATACGTGTGCACATATACATGTATTTTTAAAATACCTATCAGTGCTTATATATCTATATTTATCGCACATGCATTTATGTACGTATGTGTGTATATATAGTATATATATGTGTGTGTATGGATGTATATTGCATGTCAGTATGTATGTTTTTATAAGTGTATATCTATCTGTATATCTGTATATAGGTATATATATTCCTGAAAATGACTAAAATTCATTAGGAATGGAAAAGATAAAAGAATGTAATTTATTTTATTTGTTCATTATTCAACCTTTTAAAAAAATTTTAAATTGTTTTTGGCCTCCTTATGCATGCTTAGTGCCGACATAAGTAGTGGTCCATATAAAAATGGCTTCCTTTCACATGGCTTGCAATATAGGAGACTACATAGAGGTGAATAGTTAATTGCCAATAGTCTGAAAACTGCTGATAGGGCAAACAGAGGGTGCTAGAAGAGGAATCTAACCCATGTGAGGGGGAAGAACAGAAGACTTCCCTCAGAAATTGCTATCTACTGAGACTTACAAGGTTAAATCACCCATAGCTGGACAAGGAGAGTCAGTGTTGAGGAGATAAACCCGAGCAGGAGGTGCAGTATAGAGCTGAGGGATGAGAGGCAACCAATGCATGGCTTAAAGTAGCAGGAGGAAAGTGTATTGAGTGGCAAGTTGGGGAAATAGTCAGGGCCATGAAGATTCTCATATTCTGTGTTAAAGAGTTAAGTAGGAAAATAAGATTATCAAATCTGAGCATGTGGTAAAGAACTGCAAGATAGCAAGATGGAAATCCCAGAAGAATATCACCTTTCAGGGAACTTAAATATATGTGATTAATGTTGAAAAACTGAATTGTTTTTGTCAAGTCTACATGTCTGCAATAATTAGAAACAAGTATATCTGATGTACTCGCTTTATCATGTAAATTTATATATGTGATAGTGAAGTTCTCTTAAAGTTCTTGTTTGACCTTGCTAGAGACAATTATTACTGGATGGAGATAGTACTGATACTAATATGATTTTCTTAACTCCTTTCTTACTTTAATATGAATAAAATTTTGGCAAACTTAGGTAGAAATAAGTTGTCATAAAGAAGATAAAAGAAAATTATAGACAAATGTATAAAATTCCTCTTAAAGATGGAAATTCAGATTCTACGTATTTAGGAGTATCAAGAAAAGAGAAAGCCTGTTGTGGTACAGTTCAAATTCCCTGATGAAAAAAGTATCAAGAATAAAAATAATTTTATAAACATCATTGAGTCCCAGGGAAAGAAAATCTTTTTTTAAAGCAATAATAATAGTAATAATGCAAAGAGAGTAACATTCACATTGTCAGGTAGGAGTATGTCTATTACAGAATACTTTGATCAGTTAACTTCTTAGTTTGTTTTTTTCCAAAGTCTCAAAGAAATAGACAACTAATATTTATAAATAAAAGTAAAAGATAATTTCAAAAAACTAGATCATGCCAAATCTTATAGACAATAGAAAAAGAAATACTTCAAAATCATTCTACTTGGCTCAGTGCCTGTGGCTCAAGCCGCTAAGGCGCCAGCCATATACACCTAAGGTGGCGGGTTCAAATCCAGCCTGGGCCCACCAAACAACAATGACGGCTGCAACCAAAAATAGCCGGGTGTTGTGGTGGGCACCTGTGGTCCCAGCTACTTGGGAGGCTGAGGCAGGAGACTCACTTGAGCCCAGGAGTTGGAAGTTGCTGTAAGCTGTGATGCCATAGCACTCTACCCAGGGGGACAGCTTGAGGCTCTGTCTCAAAACAAAACAAAACAAAATCATTCTACTTAATCTGGATATACCTGATATTAAAATCGGAGAAAATAATATTATTATAACCGGGAAATTACAAACATATTTCACTTATAAATGAGGATGCAATATTATTAACATGTTGAATTAAAAATTAATGCTTAAGTAAGGTACTTTGGTCAAAATTAAATACAATTTATATGAGAATTATCCTTTTATGGACAAAAAATGCCAGTTGAAGGTTATCATAGAAGACCCCATTTATGATAGCCAAAGGCAAAATCCTTAGGAAAAAGGATTAACAAAAAATGTGTAAGATTTATATGAAGAAAACTTTAGAGGACTTCTTCAGGAGATAAGACCAGAATAAACGGAAAGGCTCCTAGGCATTAAAGTAAGAGCCCTTAGGATGTGCCAGGCAGTGTTCTGGGCACCGGTGACACCACTGAGCAAATGCACAAAATCCTGCCATCCAGAAAGGGACACTCCAGTGGGTAGCGCAGTTCAACATCAAAAATATGTCAATTCTCCCTCAACTGATCTAAAAATTAACAGTGTTAGTAAAAGTGCCAATAGGATTTTTTTGGCATAAAATATACTTTATATCATTATAACAATGGAATGTGTATGCTTGCTAAGACTCTGTGAAAACCGTGTCCCAAAGCTGGTTAGCTTCTTGTGCAATATTGCTGCAGTGTGGGGACAGAGCCTGTTCAGAAAGCCTCCCAGAGGGAGGTGATGGCACTGGGACCGATGTCATAGACCAATCACACCATGGTAAAAAGAACCAGGCACTGAGAAGCAGGGACTTGCAGAGTCCTTATGTCGGCCCCCGAATTGGTCAGAGTCTGGATCTGCTTGGGCAAAAACCCAAAACAAAAAAAAGAAAGAAAAGAAAAGAAGTACCTAGGGCATTCAGAACCCCTCTCAGACCATCTCAACCCTCGTGTCTGGAAATTCTAACTCATTACTCACTTTTAAACCATAATCAGGCTCAGATCATCACTCCATTGCTTTTGTTGATACCATTATCTTTCCAAAGATAGTTTTTGTTACTGTGACAAAAAGCAAGTTCCACGTGACTGTGGGAAATGAGGTTGTGTTTAATTCAAGAATCTGACAACATGTGCAACGCCCAAGAAGCACACACGTAACTTTGCTAAGTCCTTGTGATGTCTATTGATTTTGTTTTTTCAATTTTTATTTTTTTATTTTTCCTTTTTTTAGAATTGGGATCTCACACTGCCCAGTTTGGTCTTATCAGCCATGGAGCCTGACCTGCTCTTTCAGAGTATGTGTCTTTTTTTCTCAAACGATTAATTAGTTAGGAGGAAACCAACCACATTGTTTGGATCTACCTACTTGATAAATTGAACTACTAGTGTTTCCTTTGGCCAAGAGCTGGTATAAACAATTCCAAGGCCCTAAGGTATCTGTGAGCCTAACAGAACAGAAACTTCTGCCCTAGGACTTTATCTTATCTTTATTCACCTGGTGGACTGGGAACAGCTCTCTTAAAAGCCACCTCTAGACACAGCTCACTCCATGTCCACATCTGACTCTGGGGACACTGACAATAGCACTGAGACAGATGCCAAGCTGTGAGGGCAGGATGGGTCTGGGCTGACTGTCCCTGGGAAACAAGCTTTTATTCCTTTGTGTCTTTTCTGGGTTTCCTTTTGGCCAGTATCTTATGTTGAATAACTATTTAGATATAAAAACACGGACCTACTATGCCAAGATTAGAACGATCAGAAATTTGGTCTGGGATTTCAGCTGGGCGGGTGAGAAGGGCCACCCAGGAAGTGAAGAAAGACCCTGAGACTCAGATGTCAGGTGAGGCTGCAGGAGAGTGAGGGAGGTCTCAGGATGGCTGAGAGGCCTCAGGACAGCCGGGAGGCCAGTCACAGAGAGTTGGGCCAGCAAGCATTCAAGGGAGGTGCAAAAGGCTTCTTTAAACACAGCTGAGAGGACAATGCCCAGGACCCCACTGTGCCTGGGAGGGAAACAGATGGGTCGACTCCAACAAGAGAGCAGACCTGCTCATCAGCTGAGGACACATGGCCTCAGAGCCACCTTTGGGTATCAGCCTCCTTTTATGAGGACCTGAGTGCCCAGGGTCTGCACAAGTAGGAGCCCTGATTGAACAGACGTTAAAGTGAAGAACTCCCTGACGCTTTTTAAGATTATTCATCATTCCAAAGCTTTCCACTTTTCAAAGTGTTCCCACATTCATGAACTAATTCATCTTTCAGAACAGCTCTGTGAAGAAGGTAACATGACCAGTTTACAGGTCAGGGAGACTGAGACTCAGAAATGAGGGTCCTCAGCACAGGAAACTGCTCCTCAGTGGCCTGAACCCTCATTAGCTGTCAGACCCTTCACGACAGGATAACTTCACGGACATCCAGACAAGACACAGAGAGAAGGGTGAGGAGCAACCCGTCTTGGGCGGGCTCCCAGGGACAGAGCAGCAGTGGGTCAGTCCCTCCATCATAGATACTTGTGTGTTGAGCCTCTGTCTGGCTTTCCCTGGTTTTGTGAGTCTTGACCCATTTCAAAAAGAGGAATGGATGAAAAACTAAGAGCACAAGCACCACAGATGACCAACGGGTGAGGCACATGGGGAGCCTGGTATAGTTTGTGGGGACAGGGACCTTCTGCAAAGTCAGAGTTTATTAACATGTACCCACACATGTATACACACACAGACACATACATGCACACAGACACACATATATGCACATGTACACACATATATGCACATACAGACACATATATGCACACACAGACACACATATGCACACTTAGACATGTATATGCACATGTACATACATATATGTACACATAGATATGTATATGCACACGTACACACATATAGGCACACACAGACACAGATGTACACACATATGCACACTTAGACACACATGTACACACATATATGTACACATAGATATGTATATGCACAGGTACACATATATGCACATACAGACATATATATGCACAGGTACACACATATGCACACACAGACACACATATACACACACAGACACATACATGCACATACAGACACACATGTACACACATATGCACACTTAGACACGTATATGCACATGTACACACATATATGCACACATAGATATGTATATGCACATGTACACACATATATGCACACACAGACACGTACATGCACATGTACACACACATATGCACATGTACACACACATATGCACACACAGACACACATGTACACACACATGCACACTTAGACACACATGTACACACATATATGTACACATAGATATGTATATGCACAGGTACACACATATGCACATACAGACATATATATGCACATGTACACACATATATGCACACACAGACACACATGTACACACATGCACACTTAGACACGTATATGCACATGTACACACATATATGTACACATAGATATGTATATGCACATGTACACACATATATGCACACACAGACACATACAGCACATGTACACACACATATGCACATACACATGCATTTACATACTCACACACACATGTATTATATACAGCGCCCTGCTGAGACCCCCTGGAGCACAGAACTGGGGGAGGCCGAGCTGCTACGTCAGGGACAGGGCTGACACCCTCCTTTTCACCTCCTCTCTCCTGGACCCTCTTCCCGTCCAGCTCTTTTCTTCTGCTCCACGTGAGAAACAATTATATTCTCATCCCAAGGACAGGTTCCGCATTGCATCGCAGTAACAAGCAGACACGGTCACTGCCCTTTCCTCTTTGGCTCCATCAGGGCTGCCCTTGAACCACATCAGGATTGTGGCACTAACTGTCCACAAAGATATGTGCATAACTTACCCCAACTTAACTGCCAATGGCTACTGTGGACCAGAAGCCTGACAGCCTAACCAGCTGGTTAACACACATTTTCCTCCATGTATACTGTGTGTATCATACAGTGTATTCCAATGATAACGGTACTTCAGTCACACATACAGCAATGCCTCATCCAGATATGACCATATTGCTGCCTTGCTCTGAGTCTGAAAAGTGTCAGTCCTTTCTATACACACACCCTCCCTCCCTCCCCCCACCCACCCACCCCTCCACAGTTCCATGGAATACCTGCTGACCATTTGCTAACTGCTAGTCACCTGGCTACCTAGTAGTAAATGAATAGAATTAGTTCCTGTCCTCAGGAATTTATATTCTAGTAAGAAATGTAGAAAGACTATAAGAAATTAAAAGTCATGGCAATATGATTAGTGACAATTAGCAAAAAAAAAAAAAAAAAAAAAAAGGGGTTAGTCTGGCAGACCTGGGGCAGCCACTTCATAAATACTTGCAAGTGACTATGCCCCAGAAAAACCAGCCGTCGCCTGGGGTAACCGCTGCCCTGTGCCTTGATCTCTGGACTGTACCATGAGAGAACTGAGCTATGCAGCTTTAAACATCACCACATCCCACTGACTTCAGATGCTCTCACTTGGAAGGCACATTGCTATTTTATTCACCACTAAAAACATGCTGCTGTTTAAAGCACAACACATGGCTTTCTTCTCACTGAGGTGTTCCAATTTTATACTTATTAATGAACTCAAAGTGAGTACATTGAAAGGAAAATGTAGTGAAGAAAGTTGGTTAAGGCCTTCCTACAACTCCTTCCGGTTCCCCTTCTGAAGCAGCGCCACCGGGCGTCGGATTTCCCTTCAATCCTGTCCCCAGGGTCATGAAGAGTCCCGGTGACGCTGCATTTCCCAGAGAGCTCCATTGCTCTCCCCTGGATTTTCTTCCCAGCTGTTGGACTCATTCGGCAAATTCTGTGGGGTTTTTGAAAATTCTTTATGAAGTCTGAAAAAAACAGACTTAAACTGTAAACCAGGGTTAGATATAATTTAATGATAATTCAATTCCAAAATAAAAGTGATGGTAGGTGAGATCATAAATTTCCTAGCACTTACATACGGTGCTGATTTGCCAAAACAACTCTGAGGAGCCCCTCTTTATAGCAGCTGGAGCACTCATGAAAAATCTGGGGGTGTGTCTGTGTGATTGAAAAGCCCTGAACAGTACCAGCCCCCTGCACAGCCAAAAACGTGCTCGTGACTTTCAACTCCCCCAAAGTTTAGCCACTGATGAAGGACCTGCTGCTGCCCAGTAGCCTTCCTGACAACATAAATAGCCAATTAGCACATACTTTGTATTTATGTGTATCATGTACTGTATTCTTTCATGAAGAAAAGAAATGTTATTAAGAAAATTATGAAGAAGAGAAAATCTGGTTACTGTTTATTAAGTGGAAGTGGGTCACTATAGGTCCTTATTCTCACCTGCGACAGAGTGGGTGAGGACAAGCATGGAGGTCGGTTCACCCTCTGAGGGTGGCAAAGGCAGACGAAAGTCCACTTACATACGCGTGGACCCTCTCAGCTCAAGCCTACGCTGTGCAAGGGCCACCTGCTTTACATATACAGAGATGCCAGAAAAAGTACACACATTTTAAGAAAGGAAAGAACTTAAAAGTACACACATTTTTAGAAAGTCATGTTTGACTTTTGCAATTACAAGAGACACAAAACACAATAAACAAGATGACAAACACAATTGGTGTGTGTTGAGTGTGAAGATTTTAATACGGCTCTTTCCTTCAAATGAGTGTGCTTTTCTGGGCACTGCTGTGTGTATGTGCACACACACACACACAGACACAGACACCACAGTCACACACACAGACAAAGACACACACAGACACACATACAGACACACACACACAGATACCATACAGTCATGGAGACACAGACATACAGACACAGACACACATACAGACAGACACACACAGACAGACACAGACACATACAGAGACACAGACACAGAGACACAGACACACACAGACACACCAGACAGATACAGAGACACAGACACACACACAGTCACATAGATACACACACAGAGACACACACACAGACACAGACACCATACAGGCATGGAGACACAGACACCACACAGTCACACACACAGACAAAGACACACACAGACACAGACACCACACAGTCACACACAGACACACATATAGAGACACACACACAGATGCAGACACCATACAGTCATGGAGACACAGATATACAGACACAGACACACATACAGACAGACACACACAGACATACACAGAAAGACACACAGAGACACACAGACACAGAGAACAGAGACACAGAGACACACACAGACACACACAGATACAGAGACACAGACACACACAGTCACACAGAGACATAGACACACAGATATAGAGACACATAGAGACACACACAGACACAGATACAGAGACACAGACACACACACAGTCACACAGATATACACACCAGACACACAGATACACACACACACAGACACACATACCAGTGTTACATGAACCAGAAAGCAGAGGTGGTGTATCTCAACAGCAAACCCAGAGGGCAGAGATCATCATGCACTTGCAATGCATGGGCTTTGGAAAGGAGCAGACACCTTCTTTTCCAAACCTGTAGTTTTTCTCAGGACTGAAGTTAAAATCATTACTGCCATAGAGGCAAAAACCGAAGGTTTCCCCACTTTGCTCATCTACATCAGAAAGGTCAGCATCCCTCCCCAAGACAGGAACTACAAGTATCAAGAGAGTGGGAACACTCCCAGAGGGGGCACTGCTGAGTCACACCTGCTGCTGGCTGTCAGGTGTGAGCTGTGCCTTTCCCAGACTGGTGCTCACAGCACCATGACGTCCTAGTCCTGCTCACCATGAACAGACACACCGCACTCAGGAGACCACCTATGTCCCACAGAGCCCTCACCTCCTCGGTCCTTGTCCACTCGGGAGACCACCTGTCTCCCACAGAGCCCTCTCCTCCCCCGTCCTCGTCCACTCGGGAGACCACCTGTCTCCCACAGAGCCCTCTCCTCCCCCGTCCTCGTCC